>JAKTQJ010000138.1:0-21855 GCA_030558835.1 Blastobotrys illinoisensis | reverse complement strand
TAATAGGGAACGTGAGCTGGGTTTAGACCGTCGTGAGACAGGTTAGTTTTACCCTACTGATGAATGTTATCGCAATAGTAATTGAACTTAGTACGAGAGGAACAGTTCATTCAGATAATTGGTTTTTGCGGCTGTCTGATCAGGCATTGCCGCGAAGCTACCATCTGCTGGATTATGGCTGAACGCCTCTAAGTCAGAATCCATACTAGAACGCGATGATTCTTGCCCTCGCACATTTTAGATGGATAAAAATAAGGCTTCGGCCGCTGAACCATAGCAGGCTGGCAACGGTGCTCATTACGGAAAGGTTTTGGGTGCTTGCCGGTGGATAGCAATGTCATTATGCGCGGGGATAAATCCTTTGCAGACGACTTAAATGTACAACGGAGTATTGTAAGCAGTAGAGTAGCCTTGTTGTTACGATCTGCTGAGATTAAGCTCTTGTTGTCCGATTTGTTTGTGCAATGCACAACACTCTTGATCAATATTAGTAGGTGCTAATATTGGTCAAGAGTATTTTGTACATCGGTGACATCCGGGTAAGTTTATTTTTCCAGGCCAAGTCTTTTCAAGATGTTAATCCAAGTCTTTTCTTGTTCAAGATGTTATTTTCAAAGTCTTTGTGAACCAAATCAAGGCAAAGTTCTCTAGGGAAGAGCCATCACACGGTTTTCAAAGGCTTTCAAATGCTACTTGTGCAAAAAAAAACGAGCAAACTCTGTTAAGAATAGTATGGTAAAACGAGGGCTGTGATGCGTCTACCCTAGGAAAAGATGCCATGAAAAGCGTACGTGATTGAACTAGAACCGATGGAAAGTCAAATTCTAAAGTGAAATGGGTCTGGAGAATACATAATGGAGAAGGTGCCATCCAGACCCATGAGTCTTCCCAGTTGATCCGTGAGTCTTGGTCTTGGGGAGCGTAATCGATTACGCTCTCTGGGACTAAGTCTTTTAGGATCAAATGGGTCGCGATTGCGCGGCCTGGGGAGAAGATTAAAGAGTGGAATGTCATGTTCGAGGCCGAAGGCCGAGTGGGGGTGAGCTCGCGGAGCGAGCGAAGAGCTGACGGGTTTTGAAGAAATTCAAGGCCAAAATAGGGCTGAAATTGGAGTAAACTCTTGAGCGGTAAAGGTAGGAGCCAGTACCGTTCAAGAGATTACACCAAAGTGAGCAGGCCACAGCCGGGTAAGGTTCGACGAGCACTAGTTTAACTGATACAGTACATGTAATACAGTACTGTAGTATACAGGCGAAGTTAAGTGACAGCCGGTAAGTGTTACACCTTAAAATTATAACGGTTTTCTACGGTTTAAAAATAGTTGATAAATTTAGTATGGTAGAATTCTGCTTTAATATGCTAGGAAGAGTTGACATCGAAGGTTAAAGAATCAAGGTCGCTATGAACGCTTGACTGCCATAGGCTAGTTATCAAGTTGGTATGTGGACATGGTGAGTAGTTCCGTAGTACAGTGATCCTAGATTCCGGTACTCTGAGAATTTGGGTATATATAGAGGTCATTCCCAGACATTTTAAGCTCTAACCTCACATGCCAGGTCCTGTGGATCGTTAGATCTGTATCAGTGTAGCCTAAAATAACCCGAACCGCAGTGAAGCAGAGGCGACGTAAGAATCCAGAACGTTGAATAAGGTATATGAATAGTTTAAGATGTACAAACAGAATAAATGTAGAAATAACGAGAGTAATAGGGTTGAAATATTCTTAGTAAGTGTCGGCACAGGCGAATTCTAGACGATAATCCAAGAGTAATGAAGCCGCTACGCTGCAATAGTCCTAAGTGGATCCTTAAAGAGCATCATGTAGGTTATCACACAGGTTAAGTGTTTCCCAATTATCATCAAAGTTTGCCGATTCTGGAATAATCCGCCAGTAGATGTCTGGCGATGAGTCTTCAACAACTCCTATCATCTGGCTTAATAGTTGCCCTCCTCTGGTCATACCTCCGTCCATTGCTGCCACCACATGTGTTGCAAATCCTTCACCCATTAAAACCATATCAGAATCACTCAAGTCAGGATTTTGGTTGATTTGATAATCAAACTTGAAGCCAGGTGCAGCGTATGAGCTCCTGGTTGTTTGGACACTCTGATTATCTGGTGATTTATCGCTTATTCTACCCAGTCTGAAGTGTCCATGGGTCTCGTTCAGCAAAACGTGTGAAATTGGCATTATAGCTGAAGGTGACCGTCGCTGTGTCATTCAAAAATTCACGTTTAGCCATAGGCATCGAGACAACTGATACTTTTAAATCTTCATATCTCACATGACTTTTGGACAGTGCATCTTCATAGAAATCAATCAGTGCTATCTCTCTCTTCATGTTTCCTGTTGTAATAACAATTGCTTCCCGATACTCCGCAGGGTTTAAATTCAGTACTAAGGCAAAGACAGACGCCCACGTCGCGGCAAAACTCGAGCTGCCATTGTACCCCATCATTACGCAAACATTATATGCCGTGTGACTGATGTGTATGTCACCCAGACGAGCTTCGTTCTAGTTCTCCCTATTTGTGCTATTGTTTCCATTACCTTCTGTATTTTCTAGCCATACAAGGTCCCCAACCTCGTATTCTCTGTCTGCTTTCCTGTTTTCGTTCTTTTGTTTCGCTGATCGTTGTTTGGCTTCGTCTGCAGAGGCTATGGCGTCCCAAAGAACGTTTGCTTGCTGGCGCCAATCATCGTCTAACATCTCTTTGGTTATCGATTCATATGGGTCAAAGTCGACAGAGTCGTCATCCTCGATAAAAGATCCGGGAGATCGGCCCGTGAATCCTCCATAGATTTGTATCGGCGCCAGATTCGTTGACCAATACCTTGTCGTCGAGTTTAATACATATTGCAATGCCAGTAGCTCATGCCACCACTCTTCAACACCTTCTGAAATCTTGGCCGCAATTTGCTCGTTTATCGTTCGATTGATTCGCTCGACGTCGGCATTCGACTGGTAGGCAGCTGTACGAATGGGTTCGATCTTCAACCGTCGCGTAATCTCTAACCACACTGCCAATGTCAACTTGGGGTCCTGATCAGATGTAATCGTCAGTGGGGGGGCCCAAATCGAAAGAATTCGCTCGTTAAGCTGATGGAACAACTCCACAACCGTATCAGTCTTGCGAGTCGGTATCAAAAAAACGGCTTTAGACACGACACAGACAACCACCAATACCGAATCTGGGCGCCCGTCCGTTGCCCTATTAGCCGTGACTGCGACTCAAACTTATTCCAATCCAAATGCAAGTGTCGGAAACATCGCGCCGGTATGGGAACTGGCTTGATCAATCCCGGTCGCCCGCTATTGGGCACCTTGCACTTTTGACATGTAATGCACTCTCGGATATACCTAGACAATCGGTCCCGTAGTAATGGAATGGAATAATATGGTCGAATCTTGAGCTCCGTGGCTCGGACGCCCAAATGCCCCGCTAAAGGTCCATGATAAAGACTGAACACTTGTCGACACACCTGGTCGTCATTCGGAATTATAATACGCCGCCTTCGACGCATCAATTGATGGCTAGAATCCCATGACAATTCTTGGGCCCGAATCTGGTCCTCAATGTCGGGCTCCTGTGTCGCCTCAGGGGTAATAAAATATCGCGCCGCTGGCTCCCATTGATCGTCTCGAAGTAGCGCCTCGGAATATCCTTCCAGCGCTGGCAGGTCCGTCCGGATCGCAGACACGCCCGCCGTAATTGTCGCCTCCAAGTCGTCAAGGTCGTCCTCAGCTAAGACTAGGTCTTTAGTCTTCTTGTCGCGTGTAAAGCCCGCAGTCTCGGGGAATGGTACAATCTTCCCTTCAACTTCTTCAAACCCAGGATCCCGCGAGAGACTATCGGCAATAACATTGTCTACTCCTGCCACGTGATGTACTGTGTACTTGTGCCGCAGGAAAATGTTGTACCAGGCTGGGTGCGTCGCAGCAATCGTTGGCATGTTGGACTCCTTGTAATTCTTGTCAATCCAAGTCTTGAGGATCTGATTGTCCGTGTACAACTTGAACTCCTTTTGATACAACAGGTAGTGCCAATGATCCATCGCTTCTGCCGCCGCTAATATCTCCCGCATGTGGTTCTCATAGTTCCGCTTGCTGGGCTTGAGCTTCCGCGAATAATACGCCACAGGGTGGAACGTGCCATGATGCTGCTGCATCAAAACGGCCCCAACCCCGATCTTGGACGCATCCGTCATCATAATCGTCGCAAGGTCGTCCTGCCAATGCTTCAATATATTCTGACCCATGTACGCTTCTTTCACCAGAAGAAACGCCCGCCTCTGATCCGAATTCAGCCGAAGAGTATTCCCCTTTGGAGACTTTAACAACTCTAACAATGGGCCCATCTTCTCAGTAAAATGCGAAATAAACCGGCGGTAGTAACTCGCAAGTCCGTGGAATCGCTGTAACTGCTTTAGCGTGCGAGGCTCCTCAAATCTCTGAATCGCCTTAACTTTGTCCACCGGAATCTCCAGACCCTGCTGTGAGATCTTCAACCCTAAAAAGGTCATCGCCGGCGCTACAAATACACACTTTTTGGGATTGACATATATCCGATGCTTGGATAACTGCCGAAGAACCTTGATCGTGCGTTCCTCACATTCCTCCGCAGTGCGACCACACACTAAAATATCATCGAAATAGTGTAAGCTCTCCTCGGAGAGATCCTCGAGCACATTAGCAATAAACCGGTTCCAGTAGGTTGGCGCATTGTTTATCCCAAACGGTAATACCGTCCACATATACGACTTACTGCCTACCTTGAACGCAGTCAACAGTTGACTCGCCCGCGTCAAATGTAGCTAATGATACGCACTCTTGACATCGAGCTTGGTAAAATACCGCGAGTCTTGAACTTCCGTCAAAAGCTCCGGGATTGTGGGGACCGGGAATGGCACGGGGTCCAAGTACTTGTTCAGCTCGCGAAAGTCCATCACTAATCGCGGCTTCTTCGCGGCATCCCCCGAATTAACGTAGAAACACGGCGTGTACAATGGCGCTCGCTCCTCCAAAGCCAACTCCCGCACATACCCTTGCGTCACAAGCTCTTCAAAATCGCTCTTTAACTGCTGCTTCAATTGCTTCGCGGACACATAGTTTCGACGCGGCTGCTTTTGCGAAATGTTCACATCGCTCCGAAGACGAAGCTCAATCGTTCGCAACGGATCGCGCAAAATCGCCAAATCGGCCGGCTCTTGCACTGACAAGGGCTCGTTCACCTTGTCCCATACTAACGTTTCATAATGAAACTTGGTCGGTATCTCGCTTAGCAGCTCTGGCGCCGGGTGCTCAATCCGCGTGTTCACCAGAAAATTACGATCGTCAAATATAGGATCCAATGATGGCTCCCCCTGACTGGCCACAGCCGACACGCTTAAACTAGAAACCGCTGCAACCGTGCACATGGAATCAGCCTTCATATATGCGTGCTGCGTCGTCCGCGCTACTCGGTAATACTCCTCCATAAGCTCGTGCGCTTCAAGAGGCTCAATTACATCGCATGGTGGTTCGCCGCTGCTTAGCCGCTCAGGGTAGGGAAGCATGTGGTAATTCTCATATTCTCTTAACACAGTCGCGCTTGGATCCGAAATGGCAGTAATCACTCGGGAGTCCCTGCCATCGAGAAGTGGTGGCATTACCGCTTCACCTGATAGTACAAACGTCGTGCGAGGATATCGCGTCGCTTGGGCTTGCCGTATCGTGTTCTTGCTAAACGTTGTCCCGCTCATGGCATAGTATACCCGAGCTTGTGCAGTGCGCTCTGCTGGCTCCCGCAATAACCACTCGTCTCCATACTCCAACGGCGTTAGCTCGGTACTCCCGGGTTGTGGGCGGATACAGCCTGTCATAAAGGATCTGCGCAGTCATCTTTGGATAGCCATCCGGGGAAAATAAAGATCTCGGATCTTCGTCCCCAGGAACTGCATCGAGAGTAATGATATCAAAATTACGTACGCCACGAGCAATGGCTGGCGTGTAGGATTGCGTCTCCCGCCAATTGTCACCACAAACACTTGGCTGGGTAGGAGGTGATGCTACGACCTCAACAGTCCCCTGTGTCACGGAACCATCGAAATATACTTTATTTGGCAATTTACAAGAAACCGTAGTTACCGAACTAATCATTGGTTCCCCCTCTAGCGCCAGTAGTACAAAGTCGTCACAATCCTTGGATGCCCGTCCAAGAGCATCCGGGGTTGATACATACTTCTCAGAAGAATTAGAATCTTTCGTTGCCGTAGAGTCAGAAGCCGGCTTGGACTGCTTGCCCTGCTGCTTCTTCGTCGTAGCTTTGCCTGTCTTGGGCTGACCGTCAGTCTTACCCGCCGACTTGGCTTCATTAGAGTCGCTCGCCGACTCAGTCTTGGCCTTCTTTTAAAAGGCTCCGGGCTCGCATTCCCCGCAGATGCAGGTCGCTTGCCCGCTCGTCGCGCAATCCCGTCTTTGCACCACCCCTCAATGAGCTTGTCGCTAACGCTATTGTAACGCTTGTCACGAGGAGCAATGGAATCAACCAATGGTTGGTAAATGAGCGGTGCAAAGGCAATAACGCCCTCACGGAACGTCGGATGAATACTAAGAACCTTGAAATGGACACCGAGGGACGCCATATTGGAATCCGAGCATCGGTGCGTCACACTGGCAGCCCACGTCCGAATCTCAGCCAAGAGATCCGGAAGATATTGTGGCTTCTGCTTGAAGCCGACATCCTTCTTGCTCAATTGCTGAAGCAAAGTGTCCAACGCAAACGCCGGCAAAGTGTGGAGCAAATGATGCCAAATATACCGGTAAATCGCTCGAAGGAGCGTAAACTTCATCGACGTGACGTCAGTCTCGACGAAGTCGCTCAATCTCAACCGGTTGGCAGGCAAGAAAATGTCCTCAATCAAAGAGACATACCGGGTAGCCGCTCACCATAACTGAGAGTCAGCACTAATGGGAGAGTACGAGAGTAGGTGCTGGGGCACCATAGCATAAAAGAGGGACCATCCTTCCGGATGGGCTCATAATAGTTGTCACAGCGTAACTTACTAAATCGTCATTAGGGATCGGCGATGCACTGACGCTCACCTCGACCGGCTCCGCGGACTCGGCGTTGTCATGGCAATCACTCGCCTCCTCAATAACATCGACCTCAGCCTCGACTGGAGCCTCGGTCGGTTCAGCAGGCTGGGAGTCTGCTGCATGACTCTGGGATCTGGGGCGTCGATGATCGAGTCCAAACATGATAGAGAACTTGTTATCGTTCAAAAATAGTTGAAATTAGATTGAAGGGAGATGAGATGTTACTTCGTCTCTCTCTTCGAGGACTTCGGCCTCTTAAAGACGAACATTGTTCAAAGTTTCGAGGGCAAATTCCAAAACTTGTCGTTTACATTGTGCAAATGCCAATACTCGTCACTTAGCCCTTTCGAAGAAGACATCAATCTGAGAACTGAGGATGACACGACAATCTACGAGCACGACGCCTCGGATTAGAGTTAGGCTCTTTGAAGTGGTGCTATGTATCGGTGAATGAACTGTCTGGTCGTCTATAAGTATCCTCTCCCCCCCAATCTCCTTTTTCTTCTCTTTACCTGTTATTTCTATTTGTGAACCTCTGTGGTATTTACGCTATCTGTCTGATCACCTACACTAGTGTGTTTGTTCTCATACAATTGCTTGATATTTACCGCGTACCGTTCGCATCTCTCGACTCTCTGTCTTGATAGTCTTGATTGTGCTAACACTGTACTTAAGTCGAGTGCTCGATCTGTCTCCCTCTCTCAACACAAGATACCTTCGGAAAATAGTATTTACGTAGTGTGTATGGAAAAGCATAGAGGGGCCAGATTTCTCGAAAAAGAGTTTTTGGCGTTGAGCGACACTTCTTTGGCGGTATAAATGGGGCCACATAATTAAGACACACGCAGGGGAAACGCCTGAACAGGGCACAACTCGCAATATATAAAGAAGGAAAGAGATCTCATCTAGTCCTCTTCTTTCTTCACCATCGGTGTCGGTTCCTGAGCAGATCGACAAGATTATTAGTGATTATTTTAAGGTCCTTCAACCTTCACAAGCAGGATATTAATATAAACTTTAGAAACGATAATAAGAACGATCGCTATCTCTCTAATCGTGGCAAACGACGGGAATAGCGCTTGAAACTGTTTGTAGGAATCAGGGCATCGCAGGATAATCACACTTAGCTACCATTTTTTCGCGACCATCTATCGATGGAACCAAGACGCCTACAAGCGCAAATCCAGCAGACGTCCCTCAAACTGAGGGACAGGCCAACACCCAGATCCAGGAACAAGACCAACAGCCACCAGGGGATGAGGACCTCAGGGAACAGATCGCCGCCCTTCGAGTGGAATTGCGAGAGCAGCGAGCGGAAACGGAAACGCTTCGAAACCAATCCGCCCCACAGACTCAGACATCGACCCCCCCGGCTTCCCAACCAACCCCTACGTTTCAGACTCCATTGTGGTCCCCCATGTTAATGTTGCAGCAAGAGCTCCCACTAGGCCCACTCAAGGCGCGCGAATCCTTAGCCATTTGGTTCAGAATCGCGAAACAGTGGGTCATGCGTGGCATCGAACTCGGTGTTGATCATGGCACTCTTCGTGGCGGTCTACTCGCCCGCATTGAATACCAATCCGGGTCGTTCAACACGCTCCTGGAACGTTTCACCACGGAAAACACTACTGATTGGGACGGATTCTTCGATACGGTACGGTCGCAAACCGAATCCCCCGACGCTTCCGATAAGGTACGGTCGCGAACCAAACCCCACGACGCTGTTCGCGCCAAGTTGTTTCGGGAAATAGAGACCATGCAACCTCCAACTAGAGGGAAAGTCATGGAACGGTACTATAACAAGTACGTTCCACTCCTGAATTTGAGTCCGGCCCACCAACAAGAAATCGCCGCAACATATTGTGCTCTCGATTTGGGTATGGTGGAACAATTTATCCTCAAATACCAGGGAGATCCATTACCAGATATCCCGACCGTCCTGCACAAACTTTGCACTAAGTACGATACCGTGTCGAACAAACCACGCCGAAAACGCGTGATCTATTGCACGAAATGCAAAACGAGACACCCTTGGGGCGAGCATGTTGACTGATCGGCCGCCCCCGCCAAAGGAAAACCGCAAGGTGTCAAAGAGGCTGTCATTTGGGAGCCCGACGACGGCGGTCAAAGTGGTGGTTCCGACTTCCTTGAGTCAAGAGCTTCATGCTTGAATTAACAGAGATCAATCAGAAACTATTCCGAACAGGTTGCTGTGATAAGTGCTCCTTCGGTTCCGAACATGGAGCGTAAGGGTAACAGTGGTACCATTAGTCAATTCCTCTATACTCTTGACGGGTGCTATGTCGATTTCTACAAAAACGACAAGCTGATTTCTCCGAAACCGTATTCAAGTGGAAACAGATACACTCGCTTCTGTTCTGGACGGTGTGCAAGCGGTTAACTTTAAGCAAGATGGGCTTGTTATTAAGTGTCTAAGTGACCCAACTTTTATTCACGATAATTTCCAGAAAGTTTACCTAAGTATTATCGAGCAATTTTGCAAGGCTGCCTCTAACAAAGGCATCAAGAACGACTACTTTGTTAAAAGGGTCATCACCTCTACAAAGAAGAATTCCTTCGATGTGCCACACAAGAAGAGTGAAGATAAGGCAGAAGATCGATCCAATGAATCCATTCTGCAGTAATTAGCAACGCAGGTGTTTCGAGGATAATGAACTCGACACAATCGTTAAGGATTTGATTCAAGGATATCTCGACAACAGTAAGTCCCTGACAATTTTTTTCCAAACCAAGTTTGAGGCTGAATTTAAGAAGAAGCCTAACAAGAGGGGTGGGAGTAGCTGAGGTAGGAAACCGAACATATGGAAACATGAAAGAGAATTTGGTTCTGATAGAGCAAAACATATTTCCGCGAAAGCACAGAGACAGCTTGACGACCAACAAGTTGAGATGTTGGTTGTATACTGGATCTGTGAATGGAGATGGATACGTACAACTATGGGTTAAGCCCAATAGCGTGCTTAACCAGAAAGGCAGAAGCGCTCAGCAAGCGTTCTTGCTCGTGTACTGGCCTACATATCCACCAGAAGGACTTTAGGATTGCTCCTTGCAGGTGTCGCATCACTGCCATCACCGAAATTGCTTCATCCCCGATCATCCGGTGCAAGAATCAACGTGACGGATAACTCATGCAAGAACTGCTGGGGACAGAACACCATAGTAGGATTGTCTCGGTGTAACGTAAACCTTTGCCGGCACAACCCACCATGTGTAACGGAGTTCACGCACGGGTATTCCCTATTATTAGACTACTGGGCAACATTATCTCGCTCTTCGAGGCGTGGTTCCTTCGTAATATGTTTATCACCTCGGTACATGTGCTACAGAGAATTTCCATGCGCATAAATGATTTTTTTTCCGTCCTAAATACGATACGAATGTGTTATTTCCCAAACTTGCTTGGTTCATTCTTAGGTTCGCCGTTGCAATGTGCCGGTATCGGTCTTGATATACTTGAGAAATCTCCGTGATTGCAATGGGCGTACCATCCACCATGATTGGATTATCGAAGGTATATGAAGTTTCTCCAAGGTATACACACGATATTATATTGAAAGGTCGACAATGTCTTGAACTGCTGCTTTGCTCATCTCTGCGGTACAGGTAGATTTCGTGGAAGGGACAGGTGACCTGACCAGCGGTATATATTAAAATTGGCTCTATGAATGTATAAATAGAGGTTAAGGATTTAAAACTACACCTTAATGGGCTATCTACTTCAATTATGGAAGTATCCCGTTTCCGTGGCAACCACCAGGTACCCTACAGCAGTACCTCATCTTAGCATTGGATTGCCAGACGAGCCAATTTATCATTATGTCATCCCAAATTAAAGAGCAGTAGTCCTCCTAGAACGGGTTTTCCTTTCTTGAATGGATGATTTTTTTGCTGCTATTCTTTTTGACCAGTGCGCCTCATGGGCACTTTGGCAATTGTACCGTATAAATATCTGTCGGTAGTTGTAGATACAAGTACTTAACTAAATTCCTGACCTATCTGTCCTCATGAGAATGGCTGTTGCGGGCGGTGCCGCGTGCAACTATAGCACATTATGTGGGGCGGGAGGGGTATTTCTGACCACATCGAGAATTAACTACCGGTAACGCGGGCCAATCAATGCGACAAAATCCCAACTTAGGGCCGCAAAAGTAATAACTAAAACAGGAAGCCTGTCAATGTCATACATGTTCTATGAAACCAAGTTTACATGGTGAAGTACAAGTGTACTGTTGCCGTTAAATTGTTGACACGGCGCCTTGGGAGTTGTTCACATCGACATCTTTTTAACAGGTGTACCGTACAGTGTACCAGGTATTCTTAATTTTTCTTACTGCATTTCTACAAGAATTCCTTTAAGACACTGTCATGTTGTCCGTGGTACTTGTTTTGCTTACAGTTGTTGGTTGTTATACAATTCCTAGCTGGTATCGATGTATAAGTGAGGTTGTCTCTTCAGCTAGAGAGAGCGATGCAAAAGCATTGTGGTATACAAATACGACAGTAATGCTAGCAGCTACTTGTAAATTGTTCTGGGGGTTTGAAACGTGTGTTTATTTGACTATTGCCTGGTCCGCCGGAATAGGTATTTTACTCAATATACCATTGAGAGGTTTATATCTCGGTGCTCTAGCGATGGATGCACGCAATTTTGATAAGGGTTGTCCAGGCGACGCATATACTGACGTATTAGTTGCTAATGGCGCAATGAAGAACTATGCGGTAGAAAGTGAGATATCACAAATAGGTGGAAGCTGTGACAATAAACGGAAGTGAGGGCATAAAGCACACTCAACCAGTTGAAAGAACAACATATCATCAGCGATGCATGCCCCAGAAGCAATGTTGGCGGAAAAACCCAATAATATGGGTATAATGCCGAATGATATTTGGGTGTTTGTCCAGCTGCTATTGATACGTGGTTTTCAGGATCCCACCAAATCCGTTGATCACTACATCTGTGGCAAACGCTGCGGTATATCCGGTCAAGAGTTGATCGGTTCTAGCAGATACAAAATGTTGATCACGCGCTTTTAGTGATGAGCGAGATAATACCATAGGCTGTGGTTCTGGCCCAGGCACTGCACGGGGTACGTCTGACACACCCGAATGTCCCACTGTGGGTACATGCCAAGTGACATCTGCATCTTGAGCTCAATAACCACTGGGCCATTGCCCTTAACAGTTAGTAGATCCTGTAATGACAATAAACCGACGGGTGAAAAAGCTCAAGATTTGGACGCCAGATAGACTTCTCACGCGGTTGAAAGTTTCACCGTAAGGTGGGATATTGATCCATTAAGAAGATAGCGGAGTATAGGAACGCCAGGTAGTCGTATAAATCGACTCGGGCGATCATAGAACAGTTTTCGATTACTTTCCCAGATTAAAGGTTGAAATCGACAACTCTCACAGGGAGGAAACATAAAAAAAAAATTATGATGATGTTCCAGTTTTTGTCAGGCCGGTAAACTCTAATTGAATGGATCTATATAGCGTCAACCACACCTGGTTATCATGTGGTGATTAGCGCATTCTGGTCCCTCGTATGTAGAAGCTGTTGTTAATTGAAAAGAAAATGAAAAATTCAATACGGTTGGTTGGCTAGTGGCCCCATTTGAAAAGGCAAGCAGCAGTCAAAATAGTCGAATATCCCCTCAATTTCTCCCCAGATTAATAGGCTTTACACATTGGAGCAATTGTTCGGGTATGACTATGGTACAGCCTTGTTGCCGGAAGGGATATATAACCGCGATTTTGCGTTTCCCACCTAAAAATTTATGGATTTGCGATTGCAACACGATATTGAACACGCTGAGCAACCCATCTTACGTACATACATGTAATAGTTTTGGCTATCTCTTCATCGCCACGGTGACGACGACAGTGGACCTAGTGATAGATAATGAACTTGGTGGTGAACATAGAGGGCGAATTAAAAGCTCAATACCGTGGTAGTCGTCGAAGTACATAACGTGCCGACGTGCGCTATCTCGGTCCTAGGATACGCTGCTGGTCTGGATTACCAAATCTAAAGGACAAACTACAGAATCTTCACCTTGCGGTGTACAAGCAATACTAAAAGAGTCAGAGACGCTTTCCGAGGGGACACTATGGTATGCACATCATAAAAGGCATAGACGCAAATTTCATTCGACAACATATCATCACAGAGTAGTATTTGGTATATGGGAAGCTGAGAATTGTACCAAAATATAATTTTATAGTACATGTAAAAGAGATCATGATTGATAAAAAAATGACTAGAGTCCGTTTTTTGCTAGGGCGAAGGACTCTACCGGTAATAAAGAATTATCTACCTAACCACCTTATCTTACTGAGGCAAAGGAGGACTGATTCTGGATACAATTTGCTACTCGTATAACTGTAGCAAAAAAATTCAAATTGGGAGGTGGGGTCGATTTCCTCAGCACATGGTGCTGATGGGCCAAGGGAAAAATCCCTTATCGTGTGGTTAATGACCTCAATTATGCATCATCAATTAAAGTAGAAAATTTTTGTCATGGTATCCGGGAGAATTTACCGCTGGTTGTAAGATTTGCGCACTGAGATCAAAGAGCTCAGGTAGCACGCTTACACCCTTTTCGATATTGAGGAGGACTCTCTACGGTGGTACAAGGCCAGTTTACGAGGTGCAGGTACGGTAGTAACAACCGGTTACAAAAACGTTCTCAACAATCTAGCAATATTTAAACGCACACCTCCGATATACCAAATATCGAACGACGGTATTTGGATGATGGTATGACGATATCGGTGAATTGACAGTCGACGATCGGATCACAGTCCAATCTATGCTTGGAGAAGATCCCAGATGATTTGTCGGGTGGCTACGTATCGCACACATTGCAAGAGGGCATGGGAGACATTATCGAGCACACCGCCTGTGCAATAGATCGGCAGCGGGGGAGTTTTAACTTTCATCACGGCGAAGTACTGATCCATCTTTCTGTGGGGTGCGCGGAGTTGGGTGAGCTTGCTTAGGGCGCAGGAGTTCCGATGAAGTACCATGTAGCAGATCGGATTTGAGATAAGAGTGAAGCACTCAAGCCATCTCGCTACCCCTTCCGCGACTGCTAATTCCTTGACATGAGGCTGGAGGGCACCGGTAAGCTCTCGGGATTGATGATGGTAATTGAAATGAGGTTCGCGTTGCTGTCGAGCTTCTTAATGCTGGCCGAATGGCCATGAAGACTGCCTCGCACTCCCGGCCCTAGACTCGAGTCTGTCGCCCTTCTCTAGCAGGTGGAGATTGTTTCTATTTTCTTCTAACCCCAAAATGGTCGTCTGTTCTAATCCAATTACAATTCATGTGGTGTGCGTGGGGAGAGTATTTCACTAAGTCGCATCTGCATATACGGATGACTGCGTCGAAATACATTGGGCTCCACTAGCCAGATTAATACAGCATTATAATAATAATAACAATATCATCATATGCATTTCAAGACTTTACTGACTACAGTGCTAGTAATCCAATTGGTCACGGCCGCGGGAAACCGCTTATTGTATCGCACTGGACATCAGACATTCCAGCGTCCTCCCGTATATATTTTGAGATATGCAACAGAACTTCCGTGATTGAACACAGTGAAACATTTTCCAGTGCAATGGCTCCTGCGCATTTGTATTAAATGCGCCAATTAATACCTGCATGAGATGGTTTGCGTCCTGCTCAGCAAATTTGCAGTCACCGTCTTTAGTGTACATATACATGCAGGACCCGTGGTTGAAGCTGAAACTCTGACACGTGTTGGCTTCACCATGCAATATCCCAGTTGCTGTGTTTGATGACATGATGCATCACTGCCTTAATGCAACCAGTAACACGCTTCGCAAATTATATGGGTCCTGAGCAGCTACCCATGTTGCGTCGTTTTGCTCTGGCCAATTTCGCGAATCCAATGTTTGATTGGCATTGGGTTGTTTCAATGACTCCAACATTCTACTATTCGCCTCGTAATTGACCTTCATAGTTTCATTATTCAATCTGTCATCTATGACCAGAAGGACGTGAGGCCCTCTTGGAACTCGTAGTTGTTAGAGTCCAGGTAATGTGTTAGATTATCTTCGACTGTGTTCCGAGCCTGGGTGTAAGCCAGCGAATGTGATACGATGCTAGCGACAGCTAGGTATAAAAAATTCATGCTGTTTACAATTCGTTACTGGTCCGGCGAAACACGTTTGTTACGGAACTTCTTCAAGCAACGAACTCAACCGTCGCAGAGATCTTAATGGCGCATGTCGCCAAGGGGCCCCAGAAGTGAACTCTGACACAGTTCTCCCAAGATGGGCGCCTACACGCGGAAGTAAGACACGGTCACATATTGTTGGCGCTGCTTTTGGGATAGAGCGCCCTAGCTTAGCCGGTAGGAAATGGTCTACGTAGCAGAAATAACTAAAGGAAGGCGTTAGCTCAGTCCAATACAATGAGGCTAGTACAGCGATAGCGGAAGTAGGCTTACATAGTAGTGTAGCTATAATGTTGGTTGGAGGGGTAAATGTAGACATTTGACGCGCGCAACGGCCATCCCAAACTGCCGTGAAACAGGGTACCAGATATACTGTAGATTCGTCAAAATTGGTAGTACCATGGGAAGCTAAGAATTGAATCAAAGTATAATTTTATAGTATACGGCCGATATTAAAGGAAAGGGCTGGTCAAATAAGTCAAGCGGCGTGCCGTTTGCCCCGTGACGTATGAAATGTACAGAGTATGGACGATGGACGTTACGAATGTGTATTTTTGAACAATCACAATTCCTCCGCCGACACAACGCTATGCGGTTTACTTATGCACGACGGAGGAAGACAAGATACCTTCGGAAAAATTGCATTCTGTTTGTGTGCAAAAGCGACTGGCCCGTCAAGGAGACCGATTTCTCGAAAAAGAAATTTTCGGCGCCGTGTGGCACTGCAAAAAATTGGTTCTATACTGAAGGTGGGTCACATACGTTTCATGAGGATTGAACACCCGGCTTCATTCTTTTGGATAGGCACGACAGTCTCTAACCATTCATATTCAATCGAAAGTCGAAATTGCGTCCTTCATCTTACCAGAGTTGACTCCTACATTGACGTCCTCAGTTGTACACAGTATTAGGATATTATAAAGAGGGCAGTCTTCCGCGTCTTCTGTTAACGCAACAATAGACCCCCCTATTCTGGATGAAATATCGCAAGAGCTGAGGTGAAAACAATTGCAAGTTTGTTACCAGTTCTAGCCCTGGTTCAAGGTAAGAGTGTTTATCTTATTTCAGATTGCGTTGTACCTCATATCCCACGAGAGCCATGTTAAGAATAAGTGCTTTGCTATTCCTTGTGATAGGTATGGTGAGTGTTGCGGCAGTCGTACCAATCTGGTACGTGAAGGTCGGTCGAGTGGTCATGACTGTAGGCACAAGTCGGTCTAAACTTGTATGGTTGGCTCAAACTTCCATGACTGTTTGCTTGGCGTGTAGATATTTCGATGGGGAAAATTGTTTCAGCTTGGCAGGATTATTCGGGACCATATTCTCAATGGTATTCAATATCGGCCCGTCTACTTTTAGAGAAGCGCTGGTAGAAGGCGTTAAGGATTAAGTGAAGAAGGACGTTGGTGCAACCATTTCGATAAATGAGACAGCGCCTCTATACAGAGTAATCGCTTGTCTTGCTATCATATCACGAGACAACATTCCATCGAGATAACATTCTATCGAGATAACAACGAAAAACGACGTATCTACAGCAACTATGTCCTCATTGAGGTTAACGCAACCAATACGGTTGCGACCTTGCCGGTGGTTGACTGGCAACATTGTGTTGATAGCCATATATTTGAAAGCTGGTTTGCTCTTCATAAAGAGACGACTGGTTTCTACAATGTTAGCCCTATAATTTAATAAATTTTCAACAAGGTGAGACATTAGCTGAGGCTTTAAGCTGTCATATCAAATTAACAGCAAATCTGGGTTATCTGATCATGACAAATTGGATGAGGTATAGACAATTCATGATTAGAGTCCGGAAAGGTGGATTAGTTTAAGAATTTATGATGCAATTGATTAGCATTAAGGGGATTAGATACCGCGCTCAGTCTCTCCCTAGTGCTGATGTTTCGGTCTAGGTCCGGGGAAACAATGCGGAAGATATACCCCGTGATCTCATATTATATGCACCGGAGTAGAGCATAGGTAGCGTCGTCGACTCCACCTGAACTACGATGGAGGGAAAGTAGAGGAGGGTTTTCAATTTCATCATGGCAAAGATGCCAAACTTCCCACAGGTGGTGCGAAGCTGAAATTGTTTGCTGAGGATGGATCTGGAGGATCTCCTAAGGAAATGACGGAGAGGGTTGGGCTGCCTCCATGAATAGGGGGTGTTACGGACATCCTGCCGGTAGAAATGCAGTAGTGCATCACCTTCCACAGGGCTTCCAGTCCTCTCCCGCCAGCTCTTTGATATGTCGACGTAATATTTGCGTAGTCTCAGGGTTCCAATCCCGTTCCCTTGGCTGTGGTTTCGCTAAATAGTAGATGGGGACAGTGGGAATCTAGTTAATCCATTCATGCGCGTCGTTAATTAGATGACGAGGCATTTGGCTGCCTTAAGAGAGTAGAGTCATAGTTACTCCTGCCGTTTATCCGCGCTTGGTTGAGTTTCTTCACTTTGGCATTCAGAGCACTGGGCAGAAATCACATTGCGTCAACATCACTTTCTGACCATCGCAATGCTGTGTATTGCGCATGGGCAAGGAAAGCTTGTAAACTTTCGCTATATCAATATCTCGTCTGGGCCCTAGGAGTGTGAGTGTGACAACTCCACGCTCTAAACAGTCGACCATATCCTCACCCTGTGTAGGCGATGGGAGAATTCCCGCCGTGTGCTGCTTGGAGCCTCTCCGGTGCTCAGCCTGAGCAATCTCCTCAACTCGAGGGATGGTCTCGCTGCGGTAGCTGAGTTCCTTCTCGCTGAACTGCTAATTTGTCCTAAGTTGATGCTAAATGCAGGTTTTCCCCACTCACCTCGGGCGTGTTTGCAGTGGTCTTTAGTAGGGACAGTGGTTTTCCTTCCTATCATTAGGCAATTTCGCATCAAACTCCTCTAATTTTTGGTTCTGGATTTATTGGCTTATTTATGTTTTTTATTGAGCAGAAGCTCAGGACGAATTGCTATCGTGTAGTTCAACATAAAACACTTACAGATAATTCTTGATTATATATGAAACAAAGGTGGCAGTGAATGGGGACCTGTTCGATTCCATCAATCCTTATAAGATGAAAAAAAAGAAGTACTTACCGGTAGTTAGTTTAAGTCCTCCCTCTGCCTTAGGCATAGGAATTTATTTGTTACACCAGCAGTCTACTTCATTTCTATAAATAGCTACTGATAAAGATGGGAATACCTTTTAGATCATGTGTTGCCTATAGCTGGATCTGTATTCTTTTGGATCTGTATTCTTGCGTATTGGCTAATACCCAGTTGAGGACCAACGACATATAACCTGACCCTGTTCCTGTAATGGTATGGTAGGATTACCTCTCGAAACAGGGGATTTGGCGCCATATTGCTATGCATATGCACTGATATACAACCTGCCTTGAGTAAGCTTTTGCGCCCTTCAATTGTTTGAAAGCGCCGTATGCATGCAATGTAGATCTGTCAAGCTTTCGGTGTTTGACCCGCGATGCGTGCCGATGGCTGTTTCAGATGCCTCCTTTGACAACCCCTCAAAACGGCTGGGTAGCTTTCTTTTTTTTAGCAGAGGTGAAACTCTGGAGCTGCTCTCATTATGGAGTTGGCAGACCCTGACGGTAGCTGACATCGTGGGGGGTTGCGGCCTGTGAAGGGCAGGGCCTGTCGGCGGGGTAAGAGCTCAGCAGTAGAGCTTGTAGAGCGCTGGGGCACTCGCGAATAGCACACCTTTGCACATAGGGGATACCAAGTTCTCTAATATAATAAACAGAAATGTATCGGGAATTTAAGTCAGAGCGTGTAGAATTATCTTTTATAGAAATACTACTTTGATATAAAGAGGGGCGACTGTAGACTAATCACACTGTCACCCGCAATCGCTTCGGTTATTTACCACCAAAAGTTGTGCACCAACAGCAGATCCTAACTGCGCTTCTTAAGGGCATCCATATCCTCACACACCTATCGTATTTGTCCCGAGTGTTCTTATTCCAGCTCATTGATTTGTAGGCCAACCTTCTATTGTGGAGAGTATTTGCATCACATCTCCCATGGAATTGCCGCAGTCAATATATCAAAAAAGTATCAATATCTGATCTGTCGCGATTTCGAGGATAAAGCTATGCGAAATTAGGGTCCTCATCTTCTTCATCGTCACTACGGCGTTCCGAGCTTGCAGCTATAGTCGCGACTTGCGCTTCCAGGTCATCATCATCGACATCTTCCTCATCACTTGTAAAGCGAATGCTTCTCGTGGCTTCGGCAGTGCTCCACCGTTTACTACTACGCTGTGTCCTTGTGCCCTTACTTTGTTTATCAGTCTGCGGATGGCTTCGCTTCCTTCCAGTACCGACATCGTCTCCGATCTACTCTTAATTAGTATGCTAGGGCCGGACTCTCAGAAGTGGCCTTGGTGCCAGGACGGGCTTCGCCCCTGCTTTTTGCCAGCCGCTGGCGGACTAAGCCTTTAGTCATTCCCGACGGCCAGCCCGGCGCCCGATAGTCGCCGAGGATGAGGGTCGATATAATGCATATGCACTGATATACAACCTGGAACAAACTTCTGTGGCCTTCAATTGTTTGAAAGCGCCGTATGCTTTCAATGTAGATCAGTCAGGCTTTCGGCATTTGACCGGCGACGCGTGCCGATGACTAGAATGTTTCAGATGTTTCCTTTGACCTCGCCTCAAAACGGCTGGGTTGCTTATTTTCCTGGTTAGCAGTGGTATATGTACTTGTAAAGATCTTAGGTAGCTCTTTTCGTGTACTTTGTAACCACCGCAAAATAAACAAGCATAACCGAGATCTGCCGAACATGGTCACATTTGTTTTGTTTTTGTAATTTGTTTTTACCAAGGGCGTGATCCCTTCCGCAGAATCTCAACGCTATGAGCTTTACCGGTATATTATTCACGATAGAACAAGAGACGTTTCCCGAGAGGATACGTATTGTTAACTGCAAAACACCAACGAGCGTAGACACTTAGCCCGTATTGCATGAACTCTCTCAGGGTATTGTATGGTATATCAAATCTTGATTATTTTAGTAGATTAGGACAATAAAAAAGTGCTGCTAATTACCTTCGGAAAAATAGCTCTTTGAAAATGGCTGCATTTAGTTTGTATGCATAATAACATTGGTTCTATACAGTAGATGGGGCCATTTTCATTTCATGAGGATTTGATAGCCTGCTCCATTCATTTGGATAGGAAAGATCTACGTAATCATTCGTCCTCAATCGAAAGTAGAATTCTCCTCCTTTACAATACCGGTGCATGTATGTGTGACAAGCAGCGCCTATCCTAGCGCCGTGCAGACTGAAATACAAGTTTCACTGTAGTTTGAGATCGGCCGAGACATGGCGCATGAGCATGTGTTGGGAAGTGCCTGGATCATCCCTCCAGTCCATGTCATTTAAATTGATGGGCCTAACCTCGAGAGAATTTTTATTTCATCAAAAAACCACCAGTTTAATGTCGCCTGCTGAGAAGTTGAACGAAGCAATTAATACCAAAGATACTTTCTGCTACAGCGAGCCTGACTATCATCGGAAGTCACTGTGGTTCTATCCTTATCTTGAAGGGAAATCAGGAGCAGCTATTATTATAATTTGTTTACTAGGAGCAATCTTTATTACTGTATTGGCATTCTTTTCAATATGGCGGCTTGGGAAGCACTTGGCGTAGCCACTGGTGCTACAATATTTGGTGCTATAATATTTGCAGCTATCGGTACTTGGGGTTGGAAAACTGCTGTGCCTGCCACATGTAGCCCAGCAATTTATCTTTCGTTGTTGGGTGGCACTATCGCAGGTAATACCCCATGTTTAGCCGCCTCAGCGATTGCTATAATGTGCACTGCTATCGCGGCCGGTATGGGCGCTTTAGGAGTAATGAATGGCTGGCAATGGTCGCAAGGAAGTGTAGAGGTCTTATAATACTTATGGCTTTAATATTGACGTAGCGCGCCAACAGGAAAATACGACCACACTGATGCAATCGATGCAGCGAATCGCTTGGCCTCATTGGCCACATCGATAAAACAGTATCCATCTGGAGAACAAATATTGGAGGCTACAGAAAAGTGCTGTCTATCTTGGGGTAAGAACTCACCACCTGGTGTTGACTCTGTAATTGTTGGCGAAGTATATGTCGACCAATATGGAGGGGTTGATAGTGTCTGTGACTCAGGCTAGTGATACTATACTGCCATTTGAAGTCTCGGCGTAGCCGGGACTAACTGAGCCCAATTGGAATTTCACATAATTAATTATGATAATAAAAACAAAGGATTCTCAAACATTTTTTTCTAGTGGTAACACCTACAATATCTTAATGATTTGAATTAGAGATCATACAAATACTTCAACTTCTACAGATTCACCATAAGTAGAACGGGTAGAACGGGTAGAACGGGTAGAACGGGTAGAACGGGTAGAACGGGTAGAACGGGTAGAACGGGTAGAACGGGTAGAACGGGTAGAACGGGTAGAACGGGTAGAACGGGTAGAACGGGTAGAACGGGTAGAACGGGTAGAACGGGTAGAACGGGTAGAACGGG
>JAKTQJ010000137.1:0-22713 GCA_030558835.1 Blastobotrys illinoisensis | reverse complement strand
CTCTTACCCAGTTCTCATGCCCCTCCAATTTAGCAACCAGCTCTATAGAGCCAATTGACCCAACAAGAGCGTAGATCTTATTCTGCGTGCCACCAGCTGCAATATATAGGCACTCCGGCCGATTACATTACCACATGCGGCATCTGCCACGCCGTACCGATATCCCTTGGTGATATTCGTATAATCTGACGGAGATAATACTCGGCCAACACTGGTAATGTGTACCTGGTGATGGGTAATGTGCTATACCTGGTGATGGTAACGATGATGATAGGTCATGCCTGACCGTTTCGCAGGCCCTGCCTGGCAGATCCGTACAGCCTCCGTGCATCGCGTTATGTGCCTCGCTGCACTCCAAACGCACATTGACTAAACCCAAGACACATCCCAACTTGGCCGGACCAGTCTAGAGCGTAAACGAAGGTTTGGCAAAAGCCCAAAAGACCAAACCGGAGGAAACCACACAGGTGGTACCCCAAAAAGGATCATAAGGATCATAAGGATCATAAGGATCACGCATCGACTACAGAGTAATCGTGCTGGAAAATGGACATGAGGTTAGTGTCATCCTGCGTGTACAGCGGCGGCAGAGGACCCTCGTCGTAATCCTGCTCCCACGCAGCGGCCTCCAAAATTTCCTCAATCGTAGAGAGCCGGACAGTGGCCACGGCAGGGTCGTACGCCAGCGCCTCAAAGCACTCGCTCCCGGCGTCCACGATCAGTGCCATCTGGTCAAGGCACGAAGTCGGCACAACCCCGTATATGCCGCCGCCAATTGTTTCGAGCCGCCGCTCAAACAGGTCAAACTGGTGGCCCAGGACGCCGTACTCGAGGCCCACGGTGTAGTACAAGTTGGAAAAGTCCATCGCACCCGAAAACCGCTTCCAAAAGGCAAAAGTGCAAACTTTCAAAAAGGCAAAAACGCAAACAATCTACTCAAAAACCGCAGCCCGTATATATATATAGAGGCTATCTCTTTTTTGCTTTTCTCTCCGCCCCATGGTGTATGCAAAATAGTCGATATTCCGATGATCTGACGACGACTCTGCGAAAAGGCGACCCATAGCCCACCTAAAACCGAAACCAAGACACGCACCCGGTTTTAATATTCAAGATGAGGTAATAAACCTGAGCCCCCTATACAGTCTCTCTTTTCTAACTCCGGATCGAGACTCTCCATGGCCCATTACAGCCCTGCCCTGGCCTTTTTGCCTCGTCCGCCGCCAAAGGTTAACCTTGTCCGAATCGCCAGGGGGACTGTATTGAGTGCTGCAAGTCAGCATCAAATTTTATGAATAGAAATGCACCGCCGCTGCACAAGCTGGCAAACGGGTTTCTGCATGCATGAGATTGTACCACCGTGTATAGAGGTTGTTCCGGCTCGGATCGTTTCAACCTCCGACAACAACCTTCTCCCCGTTCGGCTCTAGTATTTCTCGTATTTCATGGCCAGCTAGTTACTCGGTCGGTAGAGGCCGGTAGCACTCAGTGGTTATCAGTTGAGGGTGCTGATTTTTTTGTCCGCATTACGCATGCCATTTTTCCTTTTGGCGATCCTGTACGCTGACCTGGGGAGGGCCTACATGCAATGGCAGCTCCCTTCATGCATTGCACTACTGTAGATTCCTAAATTGCATTTCTTGTCCCTGTATTACGTGTGGCTCCTCCTTTTTGAGGGGAATTTACCGCGCTATCTTTTCACACCTACATAGTACGTAGTCGTAGCCGGTGTAGCATGTAACAACCTATTCTCCACCCTTGGCATCGTACCCGGACGATGACCCACATGAAAATGATAACGCCTCCTACATCGACCCCTTATACCCCATATGCAATATCTCGGCAGCTCCGGTATACAAAATGTTTGCCGGATATGGTTGGTTATGCGCTTAATGTGGTGTGTTGCATTGTTTAACTTTGTGTGCGTGTGTTGGTGGTGGCCAGCCGCATGAGCCGCACTCGAGCCGCACCCTGCGCCCGTATTACCGGTGACCAACCGCAAGAGACCCGTATATAGAGACAAGGTTATTTGTTTGTCTTCTTGTCTATCGCAAAAAAAAAGAGCTATCAATCATGTCGCAACTGGCTACTGACTCGGCTAGACACCATGATCCTACAAACCCTTGGCCTAAGCGATTCAAAAAGTCTTACTCACCGTCCAGCAGCACCTCGACTCCGGCTGCCAATGCACATCTCCCGTCGCCTGAGGGTCGAGGCTCTTGGCCGCCAGGCCCAATAGGGAATCCCCAACAGATAGACCCAGATGATGCGGAGGCGAGATCGTCATCTCAGCCACAGAATTCTCTAGACCGCTCCAGCGGGTCCGGCTCGCCGATTGGGTCGCCAGACGTGGACTGCTCTGCTCCTCACATGCCGACGTACCCCCCGCCGCCGCAGATTTGTAATATTCCTCCAGCTTTTCCGCTTGGTGCTAACTGGAACCAGTGCCGCGAGTGCGTCCAGGGTTTAGAATAAATCCTTCGCAGCATAACGAGTATGGCTCAGATCACCCATACGCAGCTGACGATCTGCCGACTGCAGACGTAGTGAACCCCGAAAATGAACCGCCGAATGACAATGTCGATCCCCCGGAACAGTCTTTTTTGTAAGTCGCCGTCGTTTGGTGGGTGGTACTAATGAGTAGCCGGTCTGTCCAGTTGTTTTTTGCCAATTTGCAATGCTGCTGTCGTCCGAGAAAAGACCAGTCGTAATACACTAGTTATAATATATCTTACTCGTAATACACTAGTTATAATATATCGTTACTCGTGGTACACTAGTTATAATACATCGTTACTCGTGGTACACTAGTTATAATATGTCGTTACTCGTGGTACACTCGTTATAATATATCGCTACTCGTTAAGGGAGGTTGGGTTAATTGATCAATGATAGTCGATGGAAAGAGTCTAGATTAAGTATATAATGCCGGTAGGATATGCTTTTACTCTGCAACGTCGGCAAAGCCCTCGTTGATCTTCTGGAAGAGCGCGTCGAATTCCTTCTCGCCCTCCTTCTCGCCTCTGCTGGGCTCAAAGAACTTGGCCGAGGAAACGGCATGCTTGATATCGCCCGTCGCGTCGGCAAGCTTGGACCACGCGGCGCCGGCGGCCACGGCCTTCTGGGCCTCGTCGTGGTACGCAATGAACGCCTTCATCATGGCGTTGGTCTTCCAGATGGGGCAGAAGGCGTCGTACGACGAGTAGCCGTTCTGCTGCAAAAAGTCCTCCTTGATGAGGGTCGCCACGTCGAGGGTGATCTTGTCAGAGTCGGACAGCGCCGTCTTGCCGACGAGCTGCACGACCTGCTCGAGCTCCTCGGCCGAGGAGATGATCTCTCGCATCTTGTTTCGCAGCGCAGGGAACTCTGGGTAGTTGCTGTCGTAGTACTTGTCGAGCACGTCCGTGTACTTGGAGTACGACACGGAGGTGTTGATGGACGGGAAATGCTTTCGCTGCGCGAGCTTCTTGTCGAGACCCCAGAACACCTGCGTGATACCCAGCGTCGAGGTCGTGACAGGGTCCGAAAAGTCACCACCCGGCGGGGACACAGCGGCGACAATGGACACAGAGCCCTTTCGGCCCGGGTTGCCCAGCGCCGTAGACTTGCCGGCCCGCTCGTAGAAGGAGGCGAGCTTGGCACCGAGGTAGGCCGGGAAACCCTGGTCGGCGGGCATCTCACCCAGACGGCCGGAGATCTCTCGCAGCGCCTCGGCCCATCGCGAAGAAGAGTCGGCAATCATGGCAACGTCCTTGCCCTGGTCCCGGAAGTACTCTGCAATGGTGATACCCGTGTAGATAGACGCCTCTCGCGCGGCGACCGGCATGTTCGACGTGTTGGCGACGAGCGCGGTTCGCTTCATAATCGGCTCCTTTCGGCCGTCCACTTCAGTGAACAGCTCTGGGAACTCCATGAGCACCTCGGCCATCTCGTTGCCTCGCTCGCCGCAGCCCACGTACACAATAACGTCCGAATTGGAGTACTTGGACAGCGACTGCGAGATAACCGTCTTGCCGCAGCCAAACGCGCCCGGAATACAGGTAGTGCCGCCCTGGACGCACGGGAAGAGCGCGTCAAGCACCCGCTGGCCCGTGAGCAGCGGGTAGTCGGCAGTCAGCTTCTCGGTCACCGGCCGCGGAACCCGCACCGGCCACGAGTGGTACATCGAGTACTTGTGGGTCTTGCCCTCAAACTCCACTTCGAGCACCGTGTCGGCCACGCCGTACTGGCCCGCCTCGGCAATGCTAGTAATTGTGCCCTTGGCCCGCGGAGGGAGCAGAATCTTGTGGTCCGTCACGAGCGAGTTCTCAAACACAGACCCGAAAATGTCGCCGCCAGTAATATGGTCGCCGACCTTGAGCGACCCTGGCTTGAAGTCGTATTGTCGCTCTCGGTCGAGCGCCGGCACGTCAACGCCGCGCGGGATGTAAATCGACTTGGACGCGTCGTAAATCGACCGCAGCGGCCGCTGGATCCCGTCGTAAATCGTCTCCATGAGGCCCGGGCCAAGCTCTACCGACAGCGGCTTGCCCGTTCGCAGCACAGGGTCGCCCACAGTGACACCGGCCGTCTCCTCGTACACCTGGATGGTCGCCTTGTCCCCCTCGATTCGGATAACCTCGCCGACCAGGCTCTCGTGGCCGACCTTGACAAGCTCGTACATGGCGCAGCCAATCATGTGCTCGGCAACCACGACCGGGCCCGACACGGAGTAAATGTAGCCTGTCTGGTTAGTCTGTGGTCTGTCTCTCGGCGCCTACTTACCATAGTCGCTCTCCGAGGCGTCGTCCAGGGATAGGTTCTTCAGTTCCTTACGCGCGTTCTCAACTGCTCCAGCCTACGTCCGTCAGCCAATGCCTCTGCCGCCGCCTACTCACCATTGCGTGCGTTTCTAGCCGTTTCGATGAAGTGAACAAGGCGGTGGTGGCCAATTGAATCTCCCTGCCCCTTAAATGATGACTAAAGGATTACGTCACACAGACAATGCGACAATGCGACATAGCGACAATGTATTCGAGGGCCAGCCCTCGAGCTCCCGTAGCTGGGGGGAAACCCCCCCAGACCCCCCTCTTTTACTATCACTGATCAATTAAACCGCTGCGAATGGCACATGGGGGGCTCTGCCCCCAAACCCCCCGTGGCTGGGGGGAGACCCCCCCCGACCCCCTCCATTAGCCGTCATAGAGATACAATATAGGCTTAGTACAAACTATAGCTCGGGTCTTATGGTTAGAGGGGGGTTTGGGGGGCAGAGCCCCCCAACTACGGGAGCTCGAGGGCTGGCCCTCGAATACGGGATCCGTGGGTGCGATAAGGGTAACACATATTTTTGGCGTTATTAAATTATACATTTAGGCCTTGATGGCGTACTTTCGCTGAGGGAAAGCAATGTCCTGCTTTCGCTGTCGGACAGTCTTACGGGTGGCCTCGTGAGCGGACAGTCGTCGTCGGATGGCTCGGGTCTTCTTGGCTCGGAGGTCCTTTGGAATGTACTTCTTGCCCTTGTAGAACTCTCGCACCTGCTCTCGCTGGGTCTGGTTGATGACGGTCAGCACTCGGGCAATGGACTTTCGCACGTCGCCGATCTTGTTGGCTCGCACGTTGTTGGACGAGGCCTGCTGGGCTCGCAGCTTGGACAGCTCCTGCTTGAGGTCCACAAGCTGGCCCTCGAGCTGGGTCTTGGTCTGTTTTCGCAGTTCAAAAGTCTTGACGCCGGCCTGTTTCGTTAGCTTTCATCCTCTCGCCACAGTGCTCGCCATACTCACCATTTCTGTTCTATGTGTTGTCGAAGGTGGGGGATGGTGAAAAATCGGTGATGTGATGCGCGGTGGTCGAAAATTTTGCCCTGCCGCGGGCCCGCCGTTAGGTAAGCAGCCCCTGCACGGCTTATGTCAGCCGCGCACTCCGGTCGCAGTGCGGCTGACGAAATGCCAAAGTCGGTGAGTTGGGAGCAGAGCACCGCCCGCGCACGCGCGGCACCGCAAAGCCCTAACTGCCCGCCTGCCAAAACGAGAACCCTAATCAGCCGCGCCGTCATTGCGCATCGCCGCACGCCTATCGCACATACGAGTCCCCCATTAACGTCGGACATTGTGCTGGAGTCAAGGAGCTGGGGGCCAGCCCCCAGACCCCCGTAATTGGGGGGCTCTGCCCCCCAAACCCCCCCCGTTGCTACGCTAGGTAAGCTGCCGCTCGTGGCTCGTAGTACTTGGCGGGAACTGTAGATCACGTGCAACAGCCGCGTGCGGAGGGAAGGGGGAAGTGGACAGCACACTCCCAACTACCCCGTCTACTCGTGTACTCTCTCCATCGTACAAATCAACGAAAGCAGGCGTTTTGTGGCTCCAAAGTCTCTGTCTTTCCTATTTTTAACGATAAAGCATTTTGTAAGTACATACTCGTTACGCGAGAGCAGTAAAAATGGCATGAGAGCTCCTCGCAGCGGCGTTATTACCGCCTCTAAGAACAAGGCACTCATTGGCGCCCTGCAATTAAAGCAATTAATCCCAGGTGGCATTCTATACCAGTGCAATCACTCGAGTGGATCCCGCCAGCTCTGCAGATTACCTCCCGTAATTACGAGCTGTCGCGTCCATTTTGACGTGTTCACTGTTGCCACCGCGCCGGTAAACAGCCTGGTTGGCGGAGAGAGGGGCCTTATCCTTGGCCCAATCACTCTGACACACCGAGCCGATCCGGCGGTGCTTTACCCGGCAGTAACCACCCACCACTACTACTACCACCACCACCCATTCCCCCCGCCGGCTTGCCTAATTATTCAAAAATAATGCAAAAAAATATTGGCAAATAATGCGTGCATTTGATATGGATTATAGCACGCATTGAGGCACGCATTGTATTGTTAATTGCTACACGGGAGGGGGAGTGGGTGGTGGTGGTGTTGGGAGCAAATTACACGCCCCCTGGATTAATGGCCAACTTGTCTTCTCGAAAACTCTCTGCCGCACAGACACGCTCTAGTCACGACGGAAAGAAAGCTAACGCGCACCAGAAAAACCAAAAAACAGGGCATTTTTAATAATGGGTTTGTCGATTTCAAAGCTTCTCCAGGGCCTCTTTGGGCGAAAGGAAATGCGAATCCTCATGGTCGGCCTCGACGCTGCCGGTAAGACGACCATTCTCTACAAGCTCAAGCTCGGTGAGATTGTGACGACCATTCCAACCATTGGCTTCAACGTCGAGACGGTCGAGTACAAGAACATTTCGTTCACCGTGTGGGACGTTGGTGGGCAGGACAAGATTCGACCGCTGTGGCGACACTACTTCCAGAACACGCAGGGTATCATCTTCGTGGTTGACTCGAACGACCGAGACCGAATGAACGAGGCCCGTGAGGAGCTGCAGCGAATGCTCAACGAGGACGAGCTGCGGGACGCGCTGCTCCTGGTGTTCGCTAACAAGCAGGATTTGCCAAACGCCATGACCCCGGCCGAGATTACCGACAAGCTCGGCCTCCAGTCGCTCAAGCAGCGACCATGGTACATCCAGGCCACCTGTGCCACCTCTGGCGATGGTCTCTACGAGGGTCTCGAGTGGCTCTCCACCAACATTAAGAAGCGAACTTAACGAATTGATTTGGAAAAGGTAATTTATATATATAAATTATATATATCTCTCTACTGCTTGCTCAAATAGTAATTGTACGTCTATATCCGACCCGCTCTTTTCTATGTTATTCCTTGTTACTATGGTACTACTAATGGTAGGTCGCTACTTGTTATTAGGGGTGCTACCAATCCTGCTGTGTCATTACTAGGACACCACATTACCAATACTATTATCACTAGAGCACTACTTATTAGTACTAATGTTACAGCGTAGATTTGTAGTACAGCCCTTGTACTAGTTTCCGGGCGCCGTTGTATATTACAATTGTGGTGCATATAACCTACGAGCTGTATACTATATGACGATTGATTCTCACGGTGGAATTGCAAGTGCATTGCGAATAGCCAATGTATTATGAATAGCCGCTCATACTTTTACTTTGTGTCTCGGATTATCACCAGCCTTTTTGTTTTAGCAGCAAATTGAAATATGAATCGCGTAGGATCAGTACCAATACAGAGCTTCGAGCTGGCGGAGGAATTTCAAATCGGCCTGATATCTCAAGTTACTCGAATAATTGGTATTGTCAACTCCTGTAGGTACAAATTACGCTGTTGTGGTAGAGTACGGTTCCTCTATTGCAATGAAATGAAAGATCGGTAACAACGCCTAAACTGAAATGCCACTACAGTATCACTGAGATAATTTTACCCATTCATTAACTCTAGCAATATGATACATTGTACTGAATTGTTACACGAGTATCCTCAATTGCTGAGTGATATAAGATAAAAATACCATAAGGCTCCCAATTTGATACCAGTACCTGTTCCGAATTACCACATGTCTTTCACCAATAATCTCCCCAACATTGCAACGAGTGACCAAACACTTTTTGACAGGAATTACAAACTCCTTAATTGTTGCAATGTATCCAATTTAGTTTTCGGGGTCCTGTAAGTTGACAAGAGTACAGTGTAGTGAGTACGATTTATCCATTGATAAATTACATTATACACAAGCCATTCATAACATTCTATATATGGTATGTGATATTGCCGTAAAAATAAGTCAATTAGTGAATTAGTATAAAATAATAATACTCAAGACAGCCCCTTGCCATTCTGCTCCCCGTTGCAGTACACAACAGCAAAGTCTGACGTAATGTCAATTTCCATAGTTAATTATAGAATTACAGTACGGTAATGAGTCGCAACGTAGAGATATGATGAGATAAGCAGCAGCCCCAGGTGAATTGCAAAGGTTATACATTCTATTCTGTGCTACCCTCCGTTTGGGGAAGTTAAGTGGGTGTGGGTAGGCTGTAACAAAAATTAGTTACGGCGTTGGCCCGCCGTTGGGACCCCCGTAGTAGATATCTCGCTTATTGTCGCCAATGCAAACCTCTCTGCAACACAAAACCCCACCTACAATCGCCACCAAAAACGCAAGAAACCAACAAATAAACAAGTATTATTGTTGTCTGTTACCAATTGGTTGTTACACCTTGCCAATAGTGTAGGCGGCGTAGGCGGTGTAGGCGGTGTTGGTGGGGGGAGGCTGTGGGGAGGAGGTCCCAAAAGACCGACAAGCAGCAGGAGATACGTGGACAAACCAAACATGTCGCAACGGCTAGAGGAGTGGGAAATCAACAAGTACTGGGAGATTTTCTCCGGGCTGAACCCTGTGGACGGGCTCATTTCAGGCGAAAAGGCCGCGCCCGTGCTCAAAAACTCGCGCCTCGGCGACGAGGACCTCGAGAAGATCTGGGACCTGGCCGACGTGGACTCGGACGGCAGCCTCGACTTTGAGGAGTTCTGCATTGCCATGCGGCTCATCTTCGACCAGATCAACGGCGCCACGAGCGTCCCCGACACACTGCCGGCGTGGCTCGTCCCGCAGAGCAAGGCCCATCTCGTGACGGCGAACCAGGCCGTCCGGAGCGGCCCCGCCGCCCAGCAGCAGTCCCTGTCGTACGAGGACGAGGAGGAGATGGGCCTCTCGTCCGACTTTGACTGGTACATCACGCGCGCAGACCGCGACCAGTACTCGTCGATATACTCGGCCAATGCCGACTACCGGGGCATGATCGGGTTCGACGCCCTGACGGAGCTCTACCAGACGCTGGAGATCCCGGAGACAGACATTCGGTCGGCGTGGAACCTTGTGAACCCGCGGAGCGACGAGAAGATCGAGCGCGAGCAGTGCGTTGTGTTTTTGCACATTCTCAACCAGCGGTACAAGGGCGTGCGGGTGCCGCGTATGGTTCCGGCGTCGCTGCGGGCGACCTTTGAGAAGTCGCGCCCCGAGTACAGCCTCGACTCGAAGCAGAGCATTGTGAGCAAAAAAAGCCTGTACGATGCGCCCAAGGGGTCGAGCACTGCCAAAAAGTCTGCGTTTGCCGAGAGCTATCTGTCCCGGCTGGGGCTCGGCGGGCGGTCTCGCGGGTACGAGACGTCGGGCACGGACTTTTCGGCGACCAAGGACACTGACTGGGAGGAGGCGCGGCTCAAGCGGCGCCTGGCGGACCTGGAGGACCAGATCCAGCGCGCCGAGGCGGCCGCCGACCGGCGCAAGCGCGGGCTGGAGGACTACGGGTCGTCGCATTCGGCGCTGGTGAGGCGTGAGCTGGAGCAGCTGCTTGACTACAAGGAGTCGCAGCTGCGCAAGCTCCGCAATGGCGAGGTCGGCGGCTCGGGAGACCTTTCCGAGTCGAAGGAGGACCTTGACCAGATCGTCGCCAGCATCCAATCCCTCAAGGACTACCAGCAGAAACAGGAGTCCCAACTCAATGCATTGAAACAAGAAATTAGACAGGTCCAGGGATGATTTATTTATTCACTAACAATACATCCTACGATGGTTCAACGAGGTTGCCCTGCCAGTTTCATGGGGGGCCAGCCCCCCAAACCCCCCGTAGCTGGGGGGAAACCCCCCAGACCCCCCGTACATTAACTGATTAATGATATTTTCGCCTCTAGTTGATGATTGGTCACCTCTTCCGATACAAGTACCAATGGTAATAGCCCTAGTCTTTTTTTTTTGTCCATGCGCCTCATATATTGGTAGAATGGTCTACCCTCCTGTATTTTATATCGTTTATAATAAAAATGGTTGATGAACTGCTTCCATATGCCTCATTCATTGAGACCATCATGAAGTTCGTGTTGAGAGTACTGTACCAGGAAGATGGAATGTTTACCCCATTTCTATTCAATTCAATTACTCACATAGTTTAATAAAACACTATACGGGCCATTACCATACAATTTCCGTAATACTTCAATTCATTATAGCCTACGCAGTACCAGTAGGTACTCCAGTTGAGAGCGCACGGCTGTTTCAAGGAGGATGTACGGCTGTAACAACCCCCAGGACAGTGCATAATGAATGAGTTGGAGTCTCTGCATACGCTAAGGAAGGCTATGGTCGCATCTTGGCTTTTCAGCCTGCTCAAAAACATTGTAATAGAAATAAACAAATAAATCCAGAACCAAACATTAGAGCAAGTGGACAGTGCATATATAGACAATTGAATTAAGCAAGCAAGAAGCCAGGCCAGTGCTACGAGGTACCGGTAACTACAGCTTACAACGGCCTATAACTGATGATGATAGTAGTGGCATTAGGTCTCTATTTCTTTGGCTCCTCCTCTTCCGGCTGTGGGGTCGGCAGCTTGAAAGACTCTGGTCTGTCGTCACGGCCTGGCCCAACTGGCTCCCACACAGACGAACCAACGCTAAAGTTTCGGAACGCTTGCGAAAGCTCCAATGGCTCGTACACAACACGCTTCTTCTCCTCGTCATATCGCACCTCCGTGTAACCCGTGAGCGGGAAGTCCTTTCGCAGCGGGTGGCCCTCAAAGCCGTAGTCGGTGAGAATTCGTCGCAGGTCCGGATGGCCCTCGAACAAAACACCGTACATGTCGTACGTCTCCCGCTCAAACCAATTGGCGCCCTGGAACAGGTTGGCGATGCTGGGGACCGAAGAGGTCTCGGATGCATAGGTCTTCACTCGGATCCGCGAGTTGTGGCGCACCGAGAGCAGGTTGTACACAACCTCGAACCGGTTCTTGCGCGACGGGAAGTCGACCGCCGTCACGTCCATGACACTCTTGAACTGCGCCGCCGAGTGGTCCCGCAGGAACGTGAACACCGGGATCACCGCCTGCGGCGGGATGAAGATTGTCAGCTCGTCCTTCCACACGGAGAACTTCTGAATGTACTTGGGCAGACACGTGATCAGGTACCGCCCGTACTTGTGCAGGTCCTCGACGTGGTCGAGGTACCGGTCCGCCACGTTCTCGATCTCAGCATGCAATTCCTCGGGCTGCTGCACTCGCGGCAGGTCGCCCGGGTGCGTCAGCCCCTCGGGCACAATCTGCTTCGCTACTCGCACCGCAGCGCTCGTTCGCAGCCCTCGCGCAAACGCCGCCCGCACAGTCGACCGCAACAGATTTCGGCTAAGCATTTTCTCGCAATCGTCTTTGGTGGGTGTTGTGGTGATATTTTTCAAATCCCCAAAACCTCGCCTGTGATTGGCTTTCCTCCCATCCCCGCTTACCAAACCGCTTATGTAACCAGCCGCACCCAACGCGGCGCGAGCCGCACCGCCCCCAAACCCCCGTCGTAAGGCGCCTCGATGTACTTGGGGGGCTAGCCCCCCAAACCCCCCTGGCTGGGGGCCAGCCCCCAGACCCCCGTCGGGTATAAGGCCTCAGTGTACTTGGGGGGCTAGCCCCCCAAACCCCCCTGAGCTGGGGGCCAGCCCCCAGACCCCCGCATACGGTAATTCGACACTTTGAAGGGCACCCACGTACTCGATATGTATCATTATAGAAGTCGAATAACGTGAACCTCCCTACAAACTGCAATTGCCATTCTAGTGTTCCGTCATTCCAGTTCGCTACACTTTGTTACGCCGTTGGGAGATGGTAGGCGTACCCAGCATAACGTACAACCAGTTACAGGTGTAGTGTGTTAAGACGAGTATGCAATATATCGCTGAGCACTCTCTCTGGAATAACGAACAACCCCAAGCTGAAAAAGCCAAAAAATATCATATCTGAAATACAATTGGCACTTCAAGTTACGTACTCCTGATATTGCTTCTCCGATGTACATTTGTTACGGCTGCAACACTTTGTTACACCGTTGGGAGGATGTTCTGGGAGCGTAGTATATCATGTACCGCGGGGGGATCCTTCCCAACTTTAGAGAGACCCGACATTCGCAACCTCCAAAACTAAGAAAATACCACCCAACAACTTTACGATTGTACCGTTAATTTAAAAATTTTAAAATCACCTAAAATAAAACTTCACCGGTACCACCGATACTGTTACCGTACATCAGGGTCTGAGAAAAGAGAAAACATGAAGAACAAACGTCCGGAAGGCTACGAATCAAAGGAGCAGTATGGTATCCGCATTGAGAAGCTCAAACGCGAAGTGATTAGGAAGCGAGCGTTAATGCTCTTGGATAGGGAAACTCTAGAGAAAACTCCAAAAACGGAATTGGCGAAGAAATTTAACTTGACAGCGGCCCAAGTAAGATATGCGATACAGACTAACCGGGTCACTTCGATGGCAAGCAAATCACATCCATTGGTTTACCTATCTGAGGCTAATCAATTGGCAGTGGCAGATCATCTTAGGCGTATCATGAGACAAACTGATGCTCCCTTCCCAGTTTCCATGGCAAAGAGCATGCTACAGAGGGTCCGAAAGATTGCATCAGGAGACGAGCGACAGCCCTCAAATAAATGGTTCAGGTATTTCCTCGTACGACATAATTTTGAATCCTCGTTAATTGGTATGAAGGATAAGGAGACGGTACTTGTCGTCCCAGAAACAATAAAGGAGTGGATTGAGGAGAACGAGGCAATTCTGAGCACAGTGCCACCTGAGAATCTTGCTAACATGGCTGAGACTGGCTTTCAAATTGGAGACGAAAGATCCTTAGTTAATGAGTCTGTCCCTCTCGGCAAAAAGGTCCCAGGTTCTTACAGGGGAGAGCCTGTAACAGCGATTGAATGTATTGTTGCCAATGGTGTTGCCCTACCGCCATTCATTGTCATGAAGAAATTGAGCGAGTCCGCATTTGGTAAGCTCGTACAGGATAACGTTGATCCCGATGCGAAATGGGGCTATGGCCAGACCGAATCAGGTTATTCGTGCAAGAGAATTATGCTCGACTGGCTTGACCATTATGACAGACATAGTGCCGCTGTTGCAGTTGAAGGGTGCCCCAGAGTGCTATTAATGGACAATTTTCCTGCCCATTGGGATGAGGAGATTGAAAATGAGGCGGCGAAAAGGGGCATTAAAGTCATTTATCTTCCGGCAAACATCAATGTCAATTTACATCCGCTGGAGACAAAGATTTTCGGTCTACTGAAGCAGAAGTATTTCACAAACCTTTCCGAGGATGAAGATTATGTCAGCGTTTTCGGGCAATTTCCGAGAGCTGTATACAGGGAAGGATGGATCCGGAGCTACTCCAGGGCGAGAGAATCAGTATTGAGAGAAAAGAGCATTCAAACGGCCTTCGAGATAACGGGAATTGCAATCTTTAATGCCGAAAAAATCCAAAACCACAACAAAAAACTTGCCAAAGAGAGGGATATTAAGGGAAAGAAAGATATTCAATTGGAGCTTGTAGAACAGCTGTTCGAACTCAACAAAAGAAGCGCCAAACGCTTCAGACCATCGTATTTCAAACTATTGGCCAGATACTTTGAGACCAAGATCGATGAAATTGACAACGAGGACGAAATTCGACAAGTGATTGACAGGTATTTTAATGAACCCCATCCAGAAAATGAGTCTTCGCCCGTTTTACCCCATGAAGTTTGGGAGGACTTGACACTAGAGGCTCCGCCATCTACTTCTACAAGTGCTGAGGCACCGCCTTCTCCTCTTCCTCCGGTGACCAACGACTCTGCTCCTGATTCGACATCCCGCACACATAGAAATTTGCCGACTTCACCGACAGCGACAGCGGCAATCGAGTTAAGAAACCGGTCGATGCATGCTCTATCAACACACCCGCTAGGCTGTGACTGTTGGAGCTGTGATCGAAGTGTGACTGCTAATAGGGATGACCCTCTCTCTGTCAAGTATGATCTTTTGAGAGAAGAAGTTGTTGAGCTACACAAAAGCATCTTATCATTTGCAAATGCCTATCTCTATGCCGGTGAAGATGTTGATAAATGCAAACAGCGATGCTCTCTGATGGAAGACTCTAGTGAGTCCATAACTGCAACAACCCCGAAAAGCAAGACCACGAATAGTAGGCAAAAACAGTCTCGAGTTGCCAAATCAAGTGAAAAGGTCAGATCCATACCACAAAAGGTAGTAACAGGGCAGGGAATACCGCCTGGAAGGCATCTTCAGAAGGATGGGGAGGAGGAATTAGAGGTCATCCCTCAGAAGAGAGGGCCAGGACGGCCCCGCAAAAGACAATCCCAGGAGAATGGGGAGGAATCTAGCACAAGTACATATGCTATACCTCGGAAGAGGGGACCAGGAAGGCCCCGTAAGAAACAGTGTCAAGGGGAAGAAGACGAATAGGATCGTACGGTTGAAGTCATGCCTCAGACGAGAGGACTAGGGAGACCTCGAAAAGAGGAGTCCCGCGAGGACGTTTATGATGACCCTCCCCCTCATAATGAAATGAATGAAACATATACTAACGACGGCGATAGCTTGGGCGGCGATACCTGGTCCAAGAACCTCAGGACTCGGCGCGTTTGTAGTACCTATCTGACCTCCCGTCCTTCAAGTAATTAACCACTGTTTGTCGATAGCTAGCGCTAGCTAGCTAGATATCATCTGTTTACAAGTAAGTTTTGGGAGTTGCGAATGTGGGGTCGCTCTATCTGTATGTAGGCAAACGAGCAGTCACCTTTGATGGAACTCACTACAGGGATTTCCAGGTAAAATGCAATTAGTTCGAGTATCCGCTAACATTTTACGAGTTGTGAAAGATGAAATCAATGTAATTTACACCAGGTATGCTGTCATTTCACCAGGTATCACTTAATGCGTGCGTTTGTTACGCTGTTGAGAGATTTAACAAGTTGTAACACGCGGAATTCACCGTAACCTGTCGTCAATTGGGAGGAGGTGGGGACAGGTTACGGTGAATGGTTGTACCAGATCTGTATTTAGAGTGACAAGCAACTTTTCAAACCTGAAAATTACAATTGGAATTTTTCCCCTGCCGAAAATGCAGTTGCCATTCTAGTACCGTAAACTACATTGCATATAGATATGGAGAACGGGGGTTACGGAGTTTGTTACGTCGTTGGGAGGTCTAACAAAATGTAACGAATTGGTAATCCATACAGCTAGAGATACCAATCTGGGGTAGTTGGAAGCTGTTAGACTGGTGGAAAGCGGAAACAAGCGATTGGGTATAATGTCTTATAGACTGAAAGAATGGATAAGACAAATACCGCAGAGATGACAAATCGTGAAAGCGAGCCAGCAACAGGCAGCAGAATGATAGGTCACATAGCAGAGGGTATCGAAGGGGGGTCTGGGGGGGTTCCCCCCAGCTACGGGGGTTTGGGGGCAGGGCCCCCAAGGCGAAGACGGAGAAGATTTTGAGGTCGGAGGTGTATAAATACCCGGGGTTTCCCCCCGGTCGGCGGTTTCAGCGAGTGCCTCAAACTACGCCGGCAGTAGCGAAGATCCCAGAATCGGCGCGCCTCCGCCACATCGACGCTGACGGAGCATTTATTTTCCACTTGTACGACGGTAACGACATAAAGCGAAGTGGAAGATGGTGATGAATCAGAACAGCGGAGACTCGTTCATTTCGGACGACGAGGAGGAGCTGTGTCCGCTCTGCGTGGAGGAGATGGACCTCTCGGACAAGAACTTCAAGCCGTGTCCCTGCGGGTACCAGGTGTGCCAGTTCTGCTACAACAACATTCGGCAGAACCCGCAGCTCAACGGCAAGTGCCCTGCGTGCCGGAGGCCGTACAGCGACGAGACGGTCGAGTACCGCATGGTGACCCAGGAGGAGTGGAAGCAGGACCACATGCGGCAGACGCGCAAGGAGCGGGAGCGCAAGCAGCGGGAGCGCGAGAAGAAGGAGGAGCACACGCCCAAGGGCAAGCACCACCTCTCGGGCATGCGGGTCATCCAGAAGAACCTGGTCTACGTGATCGGGCTCAACCCCAACATACCGACCGAGGACCTGCACAACACGCTGCGCGGCGAGCAGTTCTTTGGCCAGTACGGCAAGATCCAGAAGATTGTCATTAACCGGCGCAACAACGCCAACGGCAACCCCGGGATTGGCGTCTACGTGACGTTTTCCCGCAAGGAGGACGCGGCGCGGTGCATTGCCGCCGTCGACGGGTCGTACAACGAGGGCAAGTACCTGCGGGCGGCGTACGGCACGACCAAGTACTGCTCGTCGTATCTGCGCGGCCAGACGTGCCCGAACCCCAACTGCATGTTCCTCCACGAGCCCGGAGAGGAGGCGGACTCGTACACGCGGCAGGACTTGTCCACGATCCAGCACGCTGCGCGCCAGAGCGGGTTCCACCACCAGGGCCAGGGCCAGAACCGCCCGCACTCGTCCTCTGCGACTCCCCCGCCGCAGGCGCCGCAAGGAAACGGCGGACTGCGGTCGAAGCCGCCGGTGCCAGTGCCAGTGCCAGTGCCAGTGGAGGAGGACGACGGCTCGGCGCTGCCGGCCACTGCGTCGTGGGCGCAGAAGACAAACTCGCCCGTTGTCAACAACAATGTGCGGCTCAGCAGCTCGAGCGGCGACTCCAAGGCGAGCATACGGGCGTCTTCGCCGGCGACGCCGTCGCCTTCTACGGCGAACTCGTCGATCGTGACCTATTCGTGCGACCCGCCGGTGGCCAGAGTCGATCCGGCTATAGACATTTTCAACGACTCGCTGCAGGTGCTGGCGTCGGGCGCGAACTGCGAGTATGCGTTTTCCTCCGACCTGCTCGCCGACGCCGAGCTTGACATTGTGCCCCGGTACTTTACCTTCTCCAAGGATGCCAAGGTCGACAGATCCGCCAGCGGGTCGGTCGAGCGCGGCAACCCCGATGAGATTGCGTCCCTGCTCTCATCACTCAACCAGCATCCCGGAGGAGGGCTCGGGAGCAGCAGCCGCAACAGTTCGTTTTTGAACCTGGCCAGCGCCGACGGGTCTGACAATGCCTCGCCGTCGCCAATTGCCGCCACTAACGGCTCTGCCCCTGCCCCTCCGCCGGGCCTATTTAACAACACGCCAAACCCGAGCCAGGACAGACAAGTTCTGCTGGCGCAACTTATGAACGGAGGAAAAGGTGAGACTGCCATTTGAAGAAGGAGAAAAAAAACAACCAACAGTATCCATCTAGGGGCTAACACAAATTTGAGATAGAAGCCGCCAAGAGTGCTGACGACCCGTTTCTAGTCAGGCCGGTTCAAGATCTTATGAATGGTGTGTATTGATTACCTTTTTTTTTTTTATTTCTGAGAAGAGAGTCGCATTGGCTTTTTGCACACATTTCAACCACTACTAACCCGACCCCGAAATTGCTTGTTGAAATATCTCAATGCCCGTGTTTTTTTTTTACTATTGGAGAAAATTGTGTTGTTTTTTTGCCTCTCTTGGTAAGTGCTAGATATATTCTCTCCTTTGTAAATAACCGAGCATATTTTGATGAGAACTTACATAAATTGAATGAAATGTGTCGAGGCCTGTGTGATGCCCTTCTCAACCCCCCCTTATTTGTACTCGTACGTTGTGCTAACCACTTAGGACTGCCGCTCAAGGTCAACGTCGAAATCAATCATGACTACCTCGAGGAATTAGTCGCGATAGATAGCGACGAAGACCGGCCCCAATCAGATCTTGTCGACACCGAGGGCGAGAAGTTGACCATTGCCCCAGATACACCTGCTAGCGACGTCCCAGAATCCATTCTGGCCCTCAACAAAGTTTTGCCCAATGTCGGCGGCAAGCTTGCCTCGGCTCCCGTTCCAGTACCTAGCAACGTTGGCCCGATGCCATATCCTCCAATTGTCTCGCCATATGGCATAATTCCACCGCCGCATATGCTGAATGCACAGTTTATGGATCCGCCGCCTCAGCCGCCGGGACTGTTTGCACCACAGCCTCCATTGCCCCCTCATCTCGCCACGCCGGCCGAGCCAGTCAATCATGAAGAACAGGTCGACAAAAAGGATTCCAACGTGCTGCTTGATCTGCTGCGAAAAGGCAAGCCATCGCAGCCGGTGGAAAAAATTGAAACACCGGTCACGCCCACGCCCAAGCGACTTGCCACTCCTTCAAGTGCAACTATCACTCGATCCTCTACTCCGCTGGTTTCCGATAGTGATAAAACTCCTGCTGAGTTGTACGCCTCTAGGGCGCCACGGGAGGAATTGGTCTCTGCTGGACGAAAGGTTACTCCAACTCCTATGACTCCGAAAAAGTCGATTGTCAAGCCCAAGGCTGTTAAGCCAGTCATTCCAGTTGAAAGGGAGACACCAACGTCTGAGAAAGCCAAGCCAGTTGTTCGACACAAGGAAACAGACCTTGGAATTAAAAAGGCTGAGCCGGTCCTCGCTCCCGCAGTTAAGCTTAGCAAGCGTCAGTTGAAAAAGCTCGAGCAGCAGCAATTGCGGACTGTCAGTGCCGAGGCACGGATTGACGCCGTTCCAATCCTCAAGGGAAACGTTGACAAGGCTAAGCGGATTGAAGAGGCGCATGAGACTGATGAAGAGGATGAGTCTGAGATTGTGGTAGAGAAACGGCGTAAGAAGGCTGCAAAGCGAGAAACGTCTCAGAAGACGTCCATTAGTGAGCTCAAGGCTGCTGCAGCTCTAGCTCCGTCTTCGTTCAAGATTCCAAGCATTTCCACCAGACGGTCTGCTTCCTCTCAAAGCTCCAATAGTTCTTCTGATCTGGGCGACAGGGACGAAAAAGGCGAGAGAGAAGAGAAACGATCTGAAGAACTGAAGAAGGCGGAATTGGCGAGGCGAAAAGAAGAAGAGGCAAAGGAGCTGAGGAAGCAGGAAGCCAAGAAGAAGGAGGAGCTGAGGAAGGAGGAGGCCAGAAAGAAGGAAGAGTTGAGGAAGGAGGAAGCCAGAAAGAAGGAGGAGATGAAGAGGGAAGAAGCTAGAAAGAAGGAAGAGATGAAGAGGAAGATCGAAGACGAGAAGAAGCAGAGACTTGAAGAGCTGAAAAAGAAGAAGCTGGCTGAGTTGAAGCAGAAACAAGAAGCTGAGCTGAAGAAAAAACAAGAGTTGGAGATGAAGCGGAAGCAGGAGGCAGAGCAGAGAAAGAAGGAGCTGGAATTGAAACGGCGGCAGAAGGAGGCCGAACTTAAGAAGCAGCTCGAAGAGAAGCGCCTTGCTGAGCGGCGGGAGAAAGAGCTCAAGGAGCAGCAGAAGCTAAGGGCCCAGGAGGAATCCAAGGCCAAGTCTGCTGTGCCAGTCAAAAAGACCGAAAAGCCCAAGACACTGGCAGTAAAGAACGAGAAGGCCAAATCTGCACCATCCCAGAACGGCAAGGTAAAGGCTGCGCCTGTGGAAGCCAAGTCTGCGTCGACGGAGCTGGACCGTTACAAGAGAAAGGCAAACCCCGAGGACTACAAGGAGCTGATGAAAGAGATTAGAGACGAGGCCGTGCGGTGGCTGGACATGATTAGCAACCATATGGAGTTGCCCCATAGCCAGTTGACTAGCGAGTCTCGGCTCTTTACCACTACTGCGGCGCTTGTTGAAAAGGCGGACCAGATGTACCAGATGCTCTGTTCGCAAGATTTCGAGGACAATGACCAGTTTGAGGAATGCTTCAAGGTGTGGGCCAGTCTTGACGAGTCGATTGAGAGCATCTATGACTCTGTCAAGGAGGAGGTTCGTCAGTTCTTTTCGCAGTATTTTCGTGGCCGAGACGACATCACCGACGAGCACGGCAGTACGTTTCTCACCAAAGGGCTTGGCAATGCCGATGGCCACCGCGGCACGTTTCTCGCCAAAGGGCTTGATTCTCAAGGGGCTGCTACCTCTAGTGCTGCCCAAGCTGGTGCTAGTAGTGATGAGGAAGTTTCTGTCCCAACCTCTCCAATTGCAGACACTGCTGATCGGGCTTCTGCTGGTCAATATTCCTGGGAAGCTCAAGGGCAGGAAGGCGCAGAAGAGGATACTCACTCCGCCTCAGAGCGCCCCAGGACTGCACCGGCCGGATGGAGCATAAACAAGGTGCTTGATGAGCTTCAGGCTGAGATGGGCATTATGGACCATTCGCTGTTTGGACCAGTGAGCCGGGGCTCGCGGGCGTCGTTTACGGTTGAGGATATTGCCAATGGATTTGTAAAGTACCCGGAAGTGTCGAGCGAGTGGATTGACATTGAAAAGGACACGCTGCACGACTCGGAGGCGATCATGCGATGCATAATCACTGGCGAAAATCCAGAGCAGAAGCGATCACTGCACTTTGCCGAGGCGGTGCTCAAGTCGATGCAGGAGTCCAACGAGCGGCTGGAGCAGGAGATTGACTTTCAGACCACTGTCGACAAGACGATCTTCTTTGGCAAAAAGTACCTTCAGTCTTGCCGGCATTAGTTTATTAGTTTAGATTTGTATAGTATATCTTGTACATTAATTACTACAGATTTTTATACAGATTTCATGCAAATGGGATCCTAACCAAGTACAGATTTGGAGTTGTATATATGCCGCTGGCGCCTGGCTTTTCCCTTGCCTGACGAATCCTCCGTAGAAGACCCGCTTCTAGTAGCAGAGCCCAGCACGGCTGCCGATGCGGAAGTTTTCTTGAGCTTTTTGAGCCCGTTTTTCTGAAAGTCCTGCCATCGGGCCTGACTTTTTTTGAGTATGTCTGCCTTGGAGGGCTGTGTCTTGTGTGGTTTTGTCACTTTGGCCTTTGCATCGAGAACCGTTGATTTGGCAGGAGTAGGAGCCCGTGGCGGAGGGGTTGGAGTGTATGGTTTGGCATTATTGGATGGGAGATCTCTTATTTTGTCCACCGGGAGGGTATCAATGATTGTTTTGTCGTGTTCAAAGCGAACTGTAAGCATCGGGTTGGTCGAGGAGCCGGTAACGGCGGTGACCTTTGCGCGATGGAACTGCTTATCGGTCGCTACACATTTTGCTAAAACTATGTCCCCAACTTTGTACTTTTTCTCCTTTATCTCTTTATCTCGTTTGTCATCTCTTTTGACGTTATCGTGATCGCTTTTGGCTGTATTATCGTCGTTGGCTGGTTCACCGTTTAGTTTCTGATCCAGGAGCGTGATAAGCTGGACGAGCTCTTCGCGGAGTTCTAGGAGTGTTTCGTCTTCGGGGGACTCTTTGAGGACTGCCTCGACAGAGTCTAGCTGCTCCAAGTACTCCTGTAGCTCCTCGGCCGACATTGATGCGATATGGTGAAAAGATGCCGTTGGGATCAGAGATAAGATAACCATCACCAAAACCGTCATAGTACCGGACATGTACCTGGTCATAATCAGAGCCACCATTACGGTCAACCTATAAAATGTGCCGTTAATAATTGCAATGGAGAGTTTGGCAAGTCTCTTTCTAATATCAGTATAATGATATACGCTACACTGTACTGGCAACCCGTAGTACAGTGTAGTACCGTAGATTGCAGCATATCTCAGACATTATGTCAGCCGTTCAGCGAGAAACTCCTTAACAATTCACCCCCAGATTTACCCGTACCGTACTTGGTTACAATATCTATTACTGTACTAGGGCCAAGTATGTTTTGTAACAGTGGTGCCTAATCTATCATCACTTATATTACGGAGACCTTTTGAGTGAGAATACGGAGACCTTATGAGTAAGAATACGTCTTGTCATACAATACCGGTATCAAGAATTGGGCTGAACTCGCATCGTACAATTGATGAGAATTCTAGGGAAAATTACAGTAGAGAACGGTTCAATATGCTGTTCTTAGAATTAATAGGTACTGTAGGGAATTACTAGCAGAGCGTAGCTTGGGGACACAACCATTGATACAAGTACATGGCATAGCCCGGTAGGAGGGGGGGGGTCTGGGGGGTACCCCCCCAGCCACGGGGGGTTTGGGGGGCTGGCCCCCCAAGTACACGAGGAGGGTCTAACACGAAGTGGTTCTAACACGAAGCGGT
>JAKTQJ010000136.1:0-23396 GCA_030558835.1 Blastobotrys illinoisensis | reverse complement strand
CCGTGGCTGGGGGCCGCCGCCTCCAGACCCCCGCATCAGTCACCCCATGCCCTCTACAGTACATATTTTACATGGAACTTTTCACCATTCGTTAGCCAGGCAACAATGGACGCCGGTAGCTATGGGTAATTCTGGCGCTTGGTCACTTCTTCCAAAGCCATATATCTGGATTTGAGCTTATAAAGTGAAACCTGAATATAACGTGCCACGTAGTATCCATCGCGTCTCTTTGAAAGAGGAAGCACTATTTCTGAAACAGTGCTCTCTCCCTCCTCATTGGAGCCATCCTGCGTCGACAGAAATAGGTTCAATGATCTTTTTCCCTTTTTCACACAAAGTGGCACGTTAAAAGCAGTAAATTCAGAAATTACCAAGCCTAGGAGAATGAAATTTCCAGTGGAGATATGGACGCAAATAGCCGAATGTGCCGACAAAAGCGAATTGAGCACTCTGCGGCGCGTTAGCCGTGCGCTGTGCCACGCCGTCGATTGTCGAAGATGGCGGGATATAAATATCTCTCTGTTCAAGAAGACTGTCACAATCAAGGGCCCCGCGCTCTCTATTAGCGCTAATCAAGCGGATGCACGGCTGTTCGATTGCTTGGAAAGCAATGCTGCTAGGGTGACAAACGTTACTATCCACATTGGGGAGAACTGTTCAGCAGAATACTCGGCAAAAATCTATTCAGTGCTGAGATCCAAAGGCATTAACGTCCGGCAATGCACAATCCTTTGCACAACCATTTTGAGGTATCGGTACTGGTCTTACTACGAATTCGTAAACGCCCTGTCGCCGGTCTCGAACTGGAACCCCTCATTCTCAATTGAATTCGACTCGATGATCAATGATACCGCCGCGCAGATTATTACTGCCTTTTGCCCTTCTCCTAAATCTCGCCTCGAAATATCCTTCAACGTTGCTACGCCGATAAAGGAGTTGTCTTTTTCGCTCCTTTTAACCCATGGAGATGCCATTAAATCAATGAAATTGATAGTGGAAGACGTCGGATCCGTTGCTAGCACTATTAATTTCCTCGAGTTCTGTATAAACCTCGAAACACTCCACATCGCTATGAATCGTTTTAATCCCCATGGTCGGGCCTTTCCTGAGGGCACAAAACTTTGCCTACCAAAATCAGTCAAGAAATTCTCCCTCAGTACCTGTCGCCCGATACCGGTCATGGAAATAATCATTCCGGATATGGAATCCTTTCTCATTGACTGCAAAACATTCCCCCCTGATCTACAACTGCAGTTTTCTTCGCTGGGCGAGCTTAAATTGATCAACTGTGTGGAAGCTTCATCTTATCTTATGAATATGTTAACGCAAATGGGGTCGTGGGAGTGTCTGAGGCTAGACACTACATTTTTCGATCCGCTTGATCGTTTCAAGCCCCTAATTAAGAAGACAAAGACTCTCTTTGACGTGAACGGGGCAACTACCCGACCAGGGGAGTTCGACTTTGATTATCTTGACAGGTACACCCAGTGGCTAGGGGAAATGAAAGATTCGATTCAACATCTTCAGACAATTGTCCTCCCATTCCCCCTGTTGCCTCCAGAGAAGCTAAAAAGATTCATTGTTGAATCAATTTATCCTCTCTTGCCGAAGGTAACTGAGCTATATTTTCGGCAGGAGTATTATCACTCTTCAATCTTCGAACGGCGTTATCCATTCTTGACGCCAAGTGACACGGTTATCTCGTATATACCTCGCAATCGCATCGAGAGTATTAGTAAAGAGTTTGCTTAATAACGCAGACATTAATAAGGATGGGCTGGTCTATCCTTTTTGATTTATCTTATGGACATTCATTATACGTAATCATAACTTGATAAGGGCATTGGACTAAATTCTGCAGGTAAAAGACTATATAGTTTTGCAAACCTGAATATAATGGGCCACGTAATATCCATCGCGTCTCTTTGAAAGAGGAAGCACTATTTCTGAAACAGTGCTCTCTCTCCACATTGGAGCCATCCTGCGTCGACAGAGATAGGTTCAATGATCTTTTTCCCTTTTTCACACAAAGTGGCACGTTAAAAGCAGTGGTAAATTCAGAAATTACCAAGCCTAGGAGAATGAAATTTCCAGTGGAGATATGGACGCAAATAGCCGAATGCGCCGACAAAAGGGATTTGAACACTCTGCGGCTCGTCAGTCGTGCTTTGTGCCACGCCGTCGATTGTCGAAGCTGGAGGGATATAAAAATCTCTCTGGTCCTGCCGAATGTCACGATCAATGGCCCCGCGCTCTCTATTAGCGCTGATCAAGCGGGTGCACGGCTGTTCGATTGCTTGGAAAGCAATGCTGCTAGGGTGATAAACGTTACTGTCCTCATTGGTCCGTCCATTTCAGCAGGATGCGCGGCAAAGATCTATTCAGTGCTGAGATCCAAAGGCATTAACGTCCGGCAATGCACAATCCTTTTGAGGTATCTGTTCTGGCCTGACTACTGGTACGATTTCGTAAAGGTCCTGTCGCCGGTCTCGAATTGGAACCCCTCATTCTCAATTGAATTCGACTCGATGATCAAAGATACCGCCGCGAAAATGATTACTGCCTTTTGCCCTTCTCCTAAATCTCGCCTCGAACTATCCTTCAACGATGCTACGCCGATAAAGGAGTTGTCTTTTTCGCTCCTTTTAACCTATGGAGATGCCATTAAATCAATGAATTTGATAGTGGAAGATGTCGGATCCGTCGCTAGCACTATTAATTTCCTCGAGTTCTGTACAAACCTCGAAACTCTCCACATCGCTATGAATAGTTTTAATCCCCATGGTCGGAACTTGCCTGACGGCACAAAACTTTGCTTACCAAAATCAGTCAAGAATTTCTCCCTCAGTACCTGTCTCCAGATACCGGTCATGGAAGTAATCATTCCGGATATTGAATCCTTTCACATTGACTGCGAAACATTTCCCCCTGATCTGCAACTGCATTTTTCTTCGCTGGGCGAGCTTAGACTGGTCAATTGTGTTGAAGCTTCATCTCAGCTTATGAATATGCTAGCACAAATGGGGTCGTGGGAGTGTCTGAGGCTAGACACTACATTTTTAGATCCGTTTGATCGTTTCAAGCCCCTAATTAAGAAGACAAAGACTCTCTTCGACGTGAACGGGGCAACTATCCCACCAGGGGAGCTCGACTTTGATTATCTTGACAGGTACACCCAGTGGCTAGGGGAAATGAAAGATTCGATTCAACATCTTCAGACAATTGTCCTCCCATTCCCCCTGCTACCTCCAGAGAAGCTAAAAAGATTCATTGTTGAATCAATTTATCCTCTCTTGCCGAAGCTAACTGGGCTATATTTTCGGCAGGAGCGTTATAGCTCTTCAATCTTCGAACGGCGTTATCCATTCTTGACACCAGATGGCAAGGGCCTCTCGTATATGCCTCGCAATCGCATCGAGAGTATTAGTAAAGAGTTTGCTTAATAACGCAGACATTAATAAGGATAGGTTGGTCTATCCTTTGATTTATCTTATGGAGATTCATTATACGTAATCATAACTTGATAAGCGCATTGGACTAAAATCTGCTGGTACAAGACTATAGTTTAGCAAACCTGACCCAAACTCCGCCGAATACAGAGGAAGGCAGAGTGGCATCGCGCTCGGTAGTAGTGATATCACTAAATTTCTGGGCTAGTCGGGCCAGGGGGTAGGTTTGCCTTCGGTGAGGGCAAGCTGCTGGCCGAGGCACGCCATTGGAGGGACTGTGCCACTAAGGCTCTTAGCGAATCCCAGAATTTCCGATCGATCGATCGGGATGGTGTTGAGGTGAATTAGCAGGCTAATTCATCAAGGTTACAAGGTTATAAATATATCTATAAAACCACTTATTAAAATCTTTTGATTTATTAATTGAATACTCTTTATCTTTAAAATAAGAATGTAAGATATTATTATTTTCATTTCTTATGACTTCAATAATTTGATTACAGGTATATCTATGTTCCATTCTAATTTTACCATTAATTAAATCTAATACATACTTACAGTAATACCATATAATTCAATAGCGGCCGCGGGACCTTATATTCATAGCAGGTGGCACGTAGACGGCAATTAAAACTGTAAGAAAGACGAGAGGTAGAAAGCCTAGGAGAATGAAATTTCCAGTGGAGATATGGACGCAAATAGCCGAATGCGCCGACGAAAGCGAATTGAGCACTCTGCGGCTCGTTAGCCGTGCGCTGTGCCACGCCGTCGATTGTCGAAGATGGCGGGATATAAATATCAAGTTCAGGAGGACTGTCACAATCAAGGGCACCGCGCTCTCTATTAGCGCTGATAAAGCGGTTGCACGGCTGCTCGATTGCTTGGAAAGCAATGCTGCTAGGGTGGTAAACGTTGTCATCCGCATTGAGGATTACTTTTCAGCAAAATATACGGCAAAAATATATTCAGTGCTGAGATCCAAAGGCATTAACGTCCGGCAATGCACAATCCTTTTGAGGTATCGGCACTGGTCCAACTTTGTAAACGCCCTGTCGCCGGTCTCGAATTGGAACCCCTCATTCTCAATTGAACTCGACTCGACAGCGAAAGATACTGACGCTCCGGAGATGATTCCTGCCTTTTGCCCTTCTCCTAAATCTCGCCTCGAGATATCCATCAGCGATGCCATGCCGATAAAGAAGTTGTCTTTTTCGCTCCTTTTAACCTATGGAGATGCCATTAAATCAATGAAATTGATAGTGGAAGATGTCGGATCCGTCGCTAGCACTATTAATTTCCTCGAGTTCTGTCCAAACCTCGAAACACTCGACATCGCTATGAATCGTTTTAATCCCCATGGTCGGAACTTGCCTGACGGCACAAAACTTTGCTTACCAAAACCAGTCAAGAAATTCTCCCTCAGTACCTGTCGCCCGATACCGGCCATGGCAATAATCATTCCGGATATTGAATCCTTTCACATTGACTGCAAAACATTTCCCCCTGATCTACAACTGCAGTTTTCTTCGCTGGGTGAGCTTGAATTGATCAACTGTGTGGAAGCTTCATCTCATCTTATGAATATGTTAGCGCAAATGGGGTCGTGGGAGTGTCTGAGGCTAGACACTGCACTTTTCGATCCGCTTGATCGTTTCAAGCCCCTAATTAAGAAGACAGAGACTCGATTCGACGTGAACGGGGCAACTATCCCACCAGAGGAGTCCGACTTTGACACTCTTGACAGGTACACCCAGTGGCTAGGGGAAATGAAAGATTCGATTCAACATCTTCAGACAATTGTCCTCCCATTCCCCCTGTTACCTCCAGAGAAGCTAAAAAGATTCATTGTTGAATCAATTTATCCTCTCTTACCGAGGGTAACTGGGATATATTTTCGGCAGAAGCATTATAGCTCTTCAATCTTCAAACGATGTTATCCATTCTTGACGCCAAATGACAGGGACCTCTCGTATATACCTCGCAATCGCATCGAGAGTATTAGTAAAGAGTTTGCTAAATAACGCAGACATTAATAAGGATGGGCTGGTCTATCCTTTTTGGTTTATCTTATGGAGATTCATTATACGTAATCATAACTTGATAGGGCATTGGACTAAAATCTGCTGGTACAAGACTATAGTTTAGCAAACCTGACCCAAACTCCGCCGAATACAGAGGAGGTTAAAGTAGACTTTTCAGCAATTGGCAGAGTGACATCGCGCTCGGTAGTACAGTAGTGATATCACAAATCGTCTGGGCTAGTCGTACCGGGATGTAGCTGGCTACGGTAACGGCAAGCTACTGGCAGAGGCACGTCATTGGAGGGACTGTACCACTAAGGCTCTTAGCGAATCCCACGAATCCCAGCTACAGAGTTTCCGATATCGATTGGGATGGTGTTGGGCTGAATTAGCCTGCTAATTCATCAAGGTTCAATAGCGGCCGCCGGCCGCGGGACCTTATATTCATAGCAGGTGGCACGTCGACGGTAATTAAAACTGGAAATGGTAAGAAAGACAAGAGGTAGCAAGCCTAGGAGTAGGGAATTGCCAGTGGAGATATGGGGGGAAGTAGCCGAATGCGCTGACATAAGTGAATTGAACACTCTGCGGCTCGTTAGTCCAGCTTTGTGCCACGCCGTCGATTGCAGGAGCTGGCGGGAAATAGAAATTTCTCTGCTCAGCGAGGGGGGTGTTACAGTCAAGAGCTCTGTGCTCTCGTTTAAAACTGCCCAAGTGGATGCGCGTCTGCTCGATTGCTTGGAAAGGAATGCCGCTAGGGTGGTAAACGTTGTCATCCGCATTGGCGTGTCCTTTTCAGTAGAATACGCGGCAAATATCTATTCAATGCTAAGATCCAAAGGCATAAATGTGCAGCAATGCATACTTCGTTTGAGGAGTTGGAACTGTTCGACCCTCGACGACTTCGAAAAAGCCATTTCGCCAGTCTCAAATTGGAACCCCTCATTCTCAATTGAACTGTACTCGACGATGAAAGATACTGCCGCAAAGATGATTCATGCCTTTTGCCCTTCTCCTGAACCTCACCTTGAGATATCCATCAGCGATGCCATGCAGATAAAGGAGTTGTCTTTTTCGCTCTTTTTAACCTATGGAGATGCCGTTAAATCTATGAATTTGATAGTGGAAGATGTCGGATCCGTCGCTAGCACTATTAATCTCCTCGAGTTCTGTACAAACCTCGAAACACTCCACATCGCTATGAATCGTTTTAAACCCCATGGTCGGGCAATTCCTGAGGGCACAAAACTTTGCCTACCAAAATTAGTCAAGGAATTCTCCCTCAGTACCTGTCACGAGATACCGGCCATGGCAGTCATCGCGCCAGATATTGAATTCTTTCACATTGACTGCAAAACATTTCCCCCTGATCTACAACTGCATTTTTCTTCGCTGGGCGAGCTTAGACTGGTCAATTGTGTTGAAGCTTCATCTCAGCTTATAGATATGTTAGCACAAATGGGGTCGAGGGAGTATCTGAGGCTAGACACTACATCTTTCGATCTGCTTGTTCGTTTCAAGCCCCTAATTAAGAAGACAAAAGCTCTCTTCGACGTGGACGGGACAACTACCCCACCACGGGAGTTCGACTTTGATTACCTTGACAGATACACCCAGTGGCTAGGGGAAATGAAGGATTCGATTCAACATCTTCAGACAATTGTCCTCCCATTCCCCCTGTTGCCTCCAGAGAAGCTAAAAAGATTCATAGTTGAATCAATTTATCCTCTCTTACCGAAGGTAACTCGACTATATTTTCGGCGGGAGAGTCATAAATCTTGCTGTACGGCTGACTTAGAAAGGCTTTATCCTTTCTTGACGCCCCATGGGGGTAGTTTTACAACTCTCTGGTATATGCCCCGCAATGACATCAAGAATATTAGTAAGGAGCTGGCTAAATCACGCAGAGATTCATAAGGATGAACTGCTCTTAGTTTTCTTATATATCTTATGGAGATTCATTATACGTAAGGGCATTGGACTAAAATCTGCTACAGTACTGTACTACAGTAGTACAAGACTATAATTTAGCAAACTTGACCCATACTCCGCCGAATACAGAGGAGGTTAAAGTAGACTTTTCAACAATAGGCAGAGTGGCATCGCGCTCGGTAGTAGTGATATCACTAAACGTCTGGGCTAGTCGGGCCAGGGTGTAGCTGGCTTCGGTGAGGGCAAGCTGCTGGCCGAGTCACGCCATTGGAGGGACTGTACCGCGAATCCCACGAATCCCAGCTACAGAGTTTCCGATCGATCGATCGGGATGGTTTTGGGCTGAATTAGCCTGCTAATTCATCAAGGTTCAATAGCGGCCGGGGACCTTATATTCATAGCAGGTGGTACGTAGACGGTAATTAAAACTGACAATGGTAAGAAAGACAAGAGGTAGCAAGCCTAGGAGCAGGGAATTGCCAGTGGAGATATGGGGGGAAGTAGCCGAATGCGCCGACATAAGTGAATTGAACACTCTGCGGCTCGTTAGTCCAGCTTTGTGCCACGCCGTCGATTGCAGGAGCTGGCGGGAAATAGAAATTTCTCTGCTCAGCGAGGGGGGTGTTACAGTCAAAAGCTCTGTGCTCTCGCTTAAAACTGCTCAAGTGGATGCACGTCTGCTCGATTGTATGGAAAGGAATGCTGCTAGGGTAGTAAAAGTTGTCGTCCTCATTGGCGTGTCCTTTTCAGTAGAATACGCGGCAAAGATCTACTCAATGCTAAGATCCAAAGGCATAAATGTGCGGCAATGCATACTTCGTTTGAGGAGTTGGAACTGTTCGACCCTAGCCGACTTCGAAAAAGCCATTTCGCCAGTCTCAAATTGGAACCCCTTTTTCTCAATTGAGCTCTACTCGATGACGAAAGATACCGTCACGCAGATGATTCATGCCTTTTGCCCTTCTCCTAAATCTTGCCTCGAGATATCCATCAGCGATGCTATGCCGATAAAGGAGTTGGGCTTTACGCTCTTATTAACCTATGGAGATGCCATTAAATCAATGAAATTGACAGTGGAAGATGTCGGATCCGTCGCTAGCACTATTAATCTCCTCGATTTCTGTACACACCTCGAAACACTCCACATCGCTATGAATTGTTTTAAACCCCATGGTCGGGCCTTTCCTGAGGGCACAAAACTTTGCCTACCAAAATCGGTCAAGAAATTCTCCCTCAGTACCTGTCACCAGATACCGGCCATGGCAATAATCATACCGGATATTGAATCCTTTCTCATTGACTGCAAAACATTTCCCCCTCATCTACAACTGCATTTTTCTTCACTGTATGAGCTTAAATTGGTCAATTGTGTTAAAGCTTCATCTGAGCTCTTGACTATGCTCACGCAGATGGGGTTGTGGATTAAATTTAGGATAGACGCAGAATCCCTTGCCCAGGCTGTTCGTTTCAAGCCCCTTATTAAGAAGACAACGTTTCTATTCGACCTCATTGGGCCTGATGTCTGGCCGCAGGAATTTGACTTTGATTATCCTGACAGATACACCCAGTGGCTAAGTGAGATGGGGGATTCAATTCAACATCTTCAGATAATTGTCCTCCCATTCCCCCTGTTACCTCCAGAGAAGCTAAAAAGATTCATAGTTGAATCAATTTATCCTCTCTTACCGAAGCTAACCCTACTATATTTTCGGCAGGAGCGTCATAAATCTTGCTGTAGGGCAAACTTAAAACGGCGTTATCCTTTCTTGACGCCATATGGCACGACGCGCTGGTATATGACTCGCAATCGCATCGAGAATATTAGTAAGGAGTTTGCTAAACAATGCAGAGATTAATGAGGATGAACTGGTCTTAGCATTTTCATTTATCTTATGGAGATTCATTATACGTAATTATAACCTGATAAGGGCATGGGACTAAAATCTGCTACCATAGGTGGTAGTACCAGACTATAGTTTAGCAAACTTGACCCATACTCCGCCGAATACAGAGGAGGTTAAAGTAGACTTTTCAACAATAGGCAGAGTGGTATCGCGCTCGGTAGTAGTGATATCACTAAACGTCTGGGCTAGTCGGGCCAGGGTGTAGCTGGCTTCGGTGAGGGCAAACTGCTGGCCGAGGCAGATCCGAGGTCCGCCATTGAAAGGAATGTACTTCCATGCAACTTCCGAGGCTTTTAGCGAATCCCACCTCAATGGATCAAACTCGTCAGCCGATTCGCCCCAATATTCCTTACACCGGTGAAGTGAGTACGTGTGGTACTGAGCTACAGTGCCTTTGGGAATGAAAATGGGCTGACTGCCTTCGGGCCCGCCCCCTCGAGGCAGGATTGTGTCGTTCACTGCCTGGCGCGAGTTTATAGGGACCACCGGATGAAGCCGTAGCGCCTCTTTTATCACGTTCTGCAGGTAGTGGCACCGCTTGAGTGACGAAAATGATATCTGGTCCGGGGTATCACCAAAGGTAGCGAGCACCTCCTGGCGCAGACTGACCCACACAGACTTGTGTCTGACTAACAATGCAATAGTAAACGAGAGCAGAGCTGCTGTAGTATCCCTCCCGGCAAGGAGAACGTTCAATGCCTGGTCGCGCATTACACGGGGATCCCGAGTGTGCTTGGTAATCTCGCGGAGCAAGATATAGCGGTCAGGTGGCGATTCGTCCTCAAGTGCCTTGTTTACATAGTAGTCGATGAATTCGTGGACAATCTTTGTCACCCGCTCATACTCCTTTCCACCAATGAACGGATGGAGGTCCTCGGCCATAGTTCGGCGCACGAGTATCTCTTGACCAATTCGAAACGCCTCGGCAAAATGCTCTGCGGCAATGTATCGGTCGCGCCCAATGTGCTTCCCCTCGCTCAGCGAGTCCGTGCTTTCTCCAAACAGCAGCTCCGTGGCGGTGTCGAGGGTCAGCCTGAAAAATAGGTCCTGAATATCCATGAACCTGCCCTGGAAGCTGGTAATCTCTGTCGCAAGGTCCTGGAAGTGTTCTTCAAGCATATCTAGTCGCGATACCTGGTCCTGCGAGAATTGTGGCCGAAGAAGGTCTCTGCTGTGCTTCCACGCCTCTCCGCTGAGCGTAAAGATACCATCGCCCATTAGCGGCTGGAACTGGCTGTAGCGCGTACCAAGGTCAAAGTCTTTGAAGCTCTTGGCTAGAATAGTCTTGATGTTCTCGGGGTCGTATGTTGTGAGCAGGGTCCTGCTGATCGACTGCACCCGGAAGGTCTTGGTGCCGTGTTTCTCAAACTGCGACTGGAAATACGGGTTGAGGCAGTTGTTGCGGTATGCCCAGAAGTATCCGAGGGCAGCTCGCACGCCGTAGGGGACGGAGGACTCAAACACAGGCGGCTGGCAGCCATGCCTCACCTGCTGGCGGCGGAAGTTCCACTCGGACCACAGCTCGTACAATAGGTATGCCGCCGGATATGAAAGCAAAATCCACACGAATATCATGCTAGCTAATTGGATCCATTAATAATATGCAAAGTTACTTGGTCAGACCCAGGTCAAGTTTACCCATCCAAGTTTACCGTTTAGTTGAGGTTAACCTTGTTGGTTTTGGCGTCGGATCCAAACATATTAGCCTTCAGCGACCAGATGGCGACTTTAGCGTTTGAGTTGAACTGGATGCCCACTGAGACAGCCTTTTCGAACGTTGCGTCCCTCGGCTTGACATCCCGCCGCACAATTACGCCGTTCTGGCAATCAATGCGAAGGTCTAGCCCGTTTCTGATAATGAGATCGCGGACCAGCCCAATGAACTTTACCCTTTCCAAAGGGAAGCTCTCCGCCATGGCGTCAATGCTGATCATGTTGTACACCGCCAGGTACTGGAGAATCGCCCGCTCCACAACCAGCTGGCAGATATCGTCGTAGTGCGGCCCCAAGAACATGTCCAGCCGTACCGAGTCGCTCACTTCATCGAGAACCTTGAAGAAGGTCGCGTAGTCCAGTTTGAGGAAGGAGTGCAGCAATTGCCGCAGCTTTGGAGTGTCCTCCGTCAAAGATGCAAATAGCGGGTCTCTGTACGCCATAAACTGCATGTGCTGCCTCTCGAGCGACACCAGAGCGCAGTAAGTGATGTACATCGCCACGTCTTGCGGCGAGGCCACCGGACACTTCTTTTCCGCGTCCAATGGCTTATCGAGGGCGTTCAAAATCCCGCTCAGAGTAGTCCCGTAGTCATGCAGCTCCAGTGAAGACATTGCCTTGAGGACCCCGAGCTCGCTTTTCGCTTTGGGGCCCTCGCCTACGCCGGACAAAAACCGCTGCGACCGCACAAACGCCGTGTTCGCCATCGCCATTGAGTACTGGGACGCTTCCACCACAGCAAAGGAGAGCTCCGCGCTCCCAGAGCCCGTGTCCATCATCTTATTGAGCGTCCGCTGCGCATGTACCCAGTCGCCAGAGTCCAAATACAGCTTGAATATCTCGTGCAGCACCCCTACCGCGCCAGAACTAGTGTTCTGCCGCGACAAATCAGCCAGCAGGGCAGCCTCCTGGTGGCTTACCGTTTCCTGGGCCCTCGCAGCCCACTCCTCGTCCTCTGGACGGACAGTTTCCTCGCCATACATCATCTTGGCTATGCGGCCGTACAGCTTGGTATTGTGAGTCTCCTGCCGGACAAATTCCAGCGCCTTTTCCAGCGCAGGGCGCCTCAATTCGGCAAAGACAGTGGCAATATGGAGCAACCGCTGAGGCACGATGATGCCTTCGTACCGCGATATGTACGCCTCCATGTCAAATGACGAGTCTGTTGGTTAGCCTGTGTGTTCAAACTGTGAGGCACTTACCCAGCTGTCGCGCTTCCTCGTAGCCGCCCATTTGGACGTCTTCCATCGCAGATGACACTGACGACTCCATCGCTGCGTTGAGTGTACACGCTGGTCGCCGGTCCCAAATAGCGAGCAAGCTGTTATTTCATCGGACTTTTGCGAAATATTAATTAATTAATATATATAGCTTACATGTGAGCTTGCTATTAAACATTGAGTACTCGAGAGAGGCCAATTGGCAGAAAAGACTCGTAATGGTCATGTATACGTCCCCGCTGCTGGCGCAAGGCTCTGCCGAAAATATGGTGCGAAGAAATAGCTGGCCAGCGGTATTAGTTACAGAGAATTAACTGATGAGCAACTTTAAGTGCATTAACAAACAGCGGTGACTTAAAAGATCAGCCGCACATGCCGGTCTTATCGAAAATTTCACAATCAGAGCTATTCGAGCACGATGCTATCTAGATATCAGACTCGAGGGTTTTCTACGACATGTGGATGCCTCAGAGAGTCGCTCAAGATGCGGCTCCGCAAGGCCATCAGCGGAGGGGCCGAGGAAGAGCCGAAAATGGACCGCCAGCAGCGCAAAAGGCTGCAAAAGGCTAAGATCGAGCGGTACCAGGCGGCCAAGGAGACGGAGAAGACGCTTAAAGTGACTCTGGACAAGTACTTTTCCAATGTAAAGAACGTCCTGGAAAAGCCCGACTTCAATCCCCGCCATCCCGCCGTTTACCGCTACTTGGGGACGACGAAGGATCAGCTGATGAACCCGTTCCTCGTGTCAGATGAAGTGACAAAATATCTCAAAAAGAGCCAGCCCGCCAAGGCTGCGTTCATTGTAAAACTCGCCGGCGCCACCGGCACTGTGGGAATGAACCTCGTGCTCAAGCACCTCGTTTCACAGAAGCGGGAGAAGCTCGCAGTCAAGCTCTACAATGCCATGAAGAAGTGGGGCACCCGCGAAAACGAGCATACAAACACAAGTTTATCCGGTGAGAAACAAGACAACCGAAAGGTCAAGGCGGAGGGAGTCATTCGGGCTTACGAGAGAGCGGCCGAGAAGATTCCAGCCCACGACAAGGCAGCCCGCCTCGTGAACCTCAACACGGCGCTTAGAGCGCTGGCGGCGAAACGGGCGCTCGATGACATGGTTTCACTGTATGAAGAAGCCGCTCTAAGAGATGGCGTGACATATTCTACGGTGTTAAGCGCGCTGGCGATGGCCAGGGATCCTGAGGAATACAGCGATCTGGTGGAAGATGTATGGCACCAGGCCCAGGAGGCCATTGCCAAGGACTATTTCAAGATGGACCGGGTTCTGGCCGTATCTTACTTCCACGCGAAATGCAAATCGGCTACGGACCAGGACATTTCTGGTGTTATTGAGGAGTTTGGGCGCTACTTTGCAGTCCCGGACCTATCAGCTTCAGCCGAAAAGCCAAAAGAGGCTGACAAAAAAGAGGACTTGGCAAAGGGCTTCTCGTTTGGGGCCCCTGAGCTGGACATATTCCTCAAGTTGCTTGTAAGGGCCCGGAGATACACAGAGGCAATGAAGTTCTTTGAATACTTCCGGTCGCAGCAACCGGAGGGAATAGACATGCCCCATTACCGACGATACATTGAGAGCATTTGCGAGACCGCCGATCTCGAGCGGTTGGCCCGAGTTGTGGAGGTGTTCAACGCCGACGCAGACAAGCGTAAGGATCTCGACCGGACCCTCAAGCTGGCCTCGACCCCGGACGAACAAAAACGCGCGATCGAGACGGAGATGGAGAAATTGTTGCGCCCGTCATCGGATATAATGGCGAGCCTTATGGAAACCTACATGCACTGTGTCCCAGACAAAATTGACCCGCAACAGGTCGAAACGATCAAGAAGATCGCTCAGAAGAACTGGGGTAAGCGGCCCCACATTGATATCTTGTCCGTATACGCACAGGTGTATCGGCGATTGATATCCGATGCATCCGAAACGCATCCGCGGTATGGCGTTGTCGCGTTGAACGACATCGCGCTGTCGCACCAGGTTTTAGCATTGAATCTGTCTAAGCACCACCAGGTGGAGGAGTGCGCTGCAACGCTACAGCACACCGCCGATCTTGCAGAGGCCGTGTATAACCACAAGGCATGGAAGAAGCACAAGTTTGTGTGGATTAAAAAAATGGGCGAAATGTGCATGGCCATGCGTAAGGCGATTGACACTCCGAACCAAGCCGCTGCATTACAGGAATTCGTACTCGATATGCAAGGAGTGGTTCGACGGGGGAAATAACGGCATTTTTCATTTTTTACATGTACATAGATTTTCGAACCATTTGACCCTTTACCATAATGGGCAATACAATAGATTAATGATGGAAGATGATCAAAAAAGAGTTTATTCGGTGACGATATGACTGCTGTAAACTCGTATTCAATGAATTTAACAAATATTCTCATTACAAATTAACTAACTAACAAAAGAGAGGACGGAGAGGTGAGAGAAAACCAAAGAGCTCAAGTTGAAAGGGTTAAACGCTCAAATTAGCATTGGGGTTACCCTCGGCATGCTCGACGGCATTCTTCTCGCCTTCGGACTGAGGACCATCGCCACTGGCATGCGGCATAATGTCGCCAGTAATCTCCTTAATGTCGTGGACAGAAGGCAACTGTGGCACGAAGCTGCCGGTTCTCCAGGCGGGGATGTTGGCAGCCCAAACCTGCTCAATCTCCTCAAGCGTCTTGCCCTTTGTCTCCGGGAAGAGAAGGAACACATGAACGGTCATGGTGAAGCAGAATGCCATGAAGAGGATGTAAGTTCGCCACGTAATGTTGGTGAACGCAGGTGGCACGAAAAGAGCCAGGGCCCAGTTGAAGATCCAGTTTGCGGCAGCACAGAGACCATTGGCAACAGCTCGCTGACGGGTAGGGAAGATCTCAGAGCAGTAAATCCACATACCAGGGCCCCAAGTTGGAGCGAAGGTCGCAACAAAGAGATAAGAGCAGGCAATGACACCCTTGGAGGCAGCCTTGTGCTCAGGTGGGATGAGAATTCTGATCTGGTCGTTACCGTCGACTTGAGACACTGGGTTAGAGTAAACACCAAGAAGGATAGCCATGAGCATGAGGAAGATGGTCATGAAGATACCGCCGAAAATGAACATTGGTCGTCGACCCCATCTGTCAATGAACAGCAAAGCTGGTACGGTCATCACGGTGTTGATGACATACTGAATGGAAGAGGAGACAAGTGCAGTGTTGCCAGAGAAGCCAGCCATGTTGAAGATGAAAACAATGTAGTACATCATAACGTTCATGCCGCAAAGCTGCTGCCAAATCTGACCCCAAACACCGACCATAGTTCGGTTGAGAGAGCCCTTCTTGAACAAGTCAAAGATAGTCATGCCCTTGGCCTCTTCGTCAATTCGCAACATCTCCTTAATCTCTTCGATCTCAATGAGAACTTGCGGATTGTTCACATCACCCTTAGCCTGGACATTGGAAATAATGTCAATTGCCTCTTCCCATCTGTCCTTGGAAGCGAGCCATCGGGGCGACTCAGCGAGGAACATGACACCAAAGAAGAGCAGCAAGCCGGGAACAATCTGGATACCCCAGGCGAGTCGGAAGGAGCCCACGCCCTTGATCTGAGCACATCCAAATGAAATATAGAACATGATCATAATACCCCAGGTAATGGCCCACTGGAAGATACCAACCAGCCGACCACGGATTTCCTTAGGGGACAATTCGGCGAGATAGACGGGCACCTGGGACGAAGAGAAGCCGATTCCGTAACCAGAGATGAGACGGCCAAGGATAAGCTGGGTGACATTTTGAGACGAAGACTGGATGGCAGCACCGATACACCAGAAGACAGCAGCGCCTTGAATGACTTTCTTTCGGCCAAATCGGTCAGAGAGGTAACCAGCGCACAGAGAACCAAGGAAAGAGCCACCAGCCATTGCTGAGGTGATACCACCCTGGGTGAGCGAGTCTGGCTTGTTGAAGTAGTTTCGATAAGCGTCCTCCGACACGAAGGCGGAGACGGACGCGATATCGAAACCGAAGATCATACCACCAATGGTGGCGATAAACGTTGTCACGTAAACGTTATAGATTTTCAGCATTGCTGCGAACTACTGAAAAAACAGAGATTCAATTGAAATATCTCGCCGTTATGGATTTATCTACAACGGTTGAATTACGGGGGGGCTATATATACGCGCCTCTCGGCTATTTATATACGAACCAGCATTCTCCAAGGATTACCCGCAAAACATACGAATCACCCGTACGAAACGTACAGCATGCGGAGCACCCTGCTACTTTTTACAATCCGTATGCAAATGCCATATAATGCTACCACCTGCCGGGTACTCACTTTCCCACTTGGGGACAACCCTGATCTTGCGATCGACACAAAGCATTGAGAGACCCTCTGCGACGCTACTATACGACGAATCATTGACCCCTCCTCCAAGCAATTGTCTGTTTCGTTTGCATGAGGGGTTACCGGCCGATCAGATGCAAGGGGATCAAAAAAGTCGGTGGGCGTTCTGTGGCCGGTCTTTAACCAATGCAAGCACGACCGGCGTCTCGATTCTCTTCGAGAGCCACTTCGTGTAGGTTGTATTTCCAGGGGAGAAAAGGACAAAGAAGTGACCCCGCCTGAGTTAATGAACCGGCAAGACCGCCGTCCTTGGGCTACAGAAACGGCAAGTGATATGTTCGATTGTGAGCCGACCCATGTTTCGAACCCCAGCTATGCGGATGGTGATATGACGATCCGATCAACATCCACGGCACATCACCATACAACAAATCTCTCCACTACACGTCCCATGGTGCGTCGAAGTGACCAGCTGGACGAAATTACGTATGCACTACCAGCCTCTTGAGAGCTCGGGTCGGGTACATTTTTTTCCCCAGCGACTCGTCCGCCTGTATGCCAGGCACCCATGATGAGAGCCCCTCCACCTGGGGTATACCCCTCATGGGCGATTCAAATCGGGCCCTGGAAGCCTGAATTGATTCTCCGCGAGCAGGACCGTATCTCTCTCCACGCGGTTGTCCAAGTCAACTATTTCGCAACATAGGTGTTTCCTTGTCGATTTCTCCGCCATAAATCTCAAACGAGTCTCTGAACCGAGTCTCTGGGGAAAGAATGTAGCGACCCGCGGGGCGCCGGTGCGGGGTGTGGTTCATTCCGTCGCCAAAACTCACAGTCAATGTGGTAAATTAATGGTCAATGCTACATTCGTGCCTGCGGAACCACTGAAGATCGTCAGTTTTTACGCTGTTGATGGCATCATATGATTCTGCTGCCTCCGACCGATATTTTATCTCCTGTATTCATGCACGCTGTGCATACGATGCCGCCTCCCCGCAGTCTCACGCGAAGGAGTTATTCCGAAGTCGGCGCCCGACTTCACCGTCCGACTTGCACTCCAACGCACATCTCCGTTTCGAGATGCAAATTGCAGGGGGCTATTAGTCACGGCTGCTCGGAGAAGATCAGACCCGATCAATACAATGCAACGGCTCGCCGTTATGCCCACCCGCCGACCCGTTTTGCCAACCGAGTCCTGGCGACAGGCTTGCATTGGAGGGGCGCGGTCTCAGGTATACCGTCTATTTTTGGGCCCGCGTAAATCTCAAACCTCTCCAGTATTGGACCCAGATGTACTGTTGCACCGACAGCGCTGCGTAGCTGTGGTACCTCGCCATTGTCGCAACACATGCCGTGTCGTGGCTGTCCAAGCACTACCAGCAGAGGCAGAATGGAGGCGATTAGCGAGTCCCAGGCCCGGGAAATCCGGGCCGAGGCCAAGGAAATGGCCTCCAGCGGCAATGTCGCCGGCATTGCCGACTGGGTGCGCAAGCTGGCCGCCGTCCACGGCCAGACGTCGCGCCAAACAATCCACGCCATTCTCATTGAGGAGTTGCGGGCAAGTCCCACTGAAAGTGAGGCGCTCGAATCGGCGCTGCCGATTCTCACCGGCCATCTCGTACAGCTCGAAGAGATCGAGACCGCCGTGAGAGCGCGCCTCGCAGACCTTCTCCAGCAGGATGAGGACTTTCAGCGGGCCGCCCAGGTGCTCCAGGACGGCCTCGGCCCAGACAGACGGCTTGTCACCAACGAGAAGCGGTTTGAGACGCTGGTGCGCATTGTGAGGCTCTACCTCGAGACGGGCCAGGTCGAGCGCGCCGAGCCCGCTCTGTCGAGAGCCCAGCACGCGCGTCCGCATGCTAAGAACATATCGCCGGAGACGGACGTTGCGTTCAAGCTGTGCCAGGCGCGGATCCACGACGCCAACCGGCGGTTCCTCGACGCCAGCAACAAGTACCACATGATCTCTAAGGAGGCTGCGGTCGACGAAGAAGACCGCATGATCTGCCTTGGCCAGGCCATTGTGTGCGCGGTGCTGAGTCCCGCCGGCCCCCTGAGAGGGCACGCGCTGCGGCGGCTCTACACCGACGAGCGGTCGAAGCAGACGGCGAACTACGCCATTCTGGAAAAGGTCTTCACGAATCAATTGCTTCTGCCGGCGGACATGGAGGAGTTTGCGGCGCAGCTGGCGCCGCACCAGAAGGCCCTGACCGCCGACGGCACGACCGTGCTCGAAAAGGCCGTCATTGAGCACAACCTGACGGCGGTGGCGAATGTGTACAACAACATTGGCATTGCCGAGCTCGGGCGGTTCCTGGGGCTCGACAAGACCAAGGCCGAGTCCTACGCGGCCAAGATGATCACGCAGAACCGGCTCCGCGGCAAGATCGACCAGGTCGACGGCCTCATCTACTTCCAGTCCCGCCTCGACGCGGCGCCGTCCCAGATCAACGACTTTGACTATGCATCCGGCGACATGGACGGCAACGGCATTGTGCTGCTCAGGCAGCTCGACCAGGATATCGAGAACTCGTGCAACGCGCTCGAGTCCATCGTCACCGCACTGCATGACCTCCACCCGGAGTTTGTCAACTCCATCATTGCTTAACTTATTCTAACCCGTTTCTGCCCGTCTTTATCATCTGGTTTCTGCGACAGCGTGATTGCACTTGGGGGGCTAGCCCCCCAAACCCCCCTTAGCTGGGGGCCAGCCCCCAGACCCCCGTCAGCTATAAATGTAACCAATTGGAGGCTCTACATAAACTACAGACTCCGGCATCATCTCCATGGTTTCTGTCACAACGTAACGAATTGTGTACTTGGGGGGCTAGCCCCCCAAACCCCCCGTAGCTGGGGGCCAACCCCCAGACCCCCGTCAGCTATAAATGTAATCAATTGGAGGTATAACTTTGCTCTACGAATTGGATTAGTATGGCGTAACAAGTTGTACTCCGTGGTATTAGTCCCATGGTTTCTGTTACAACGTAACGAATTGTGTACTTGGGGGGCTAGCCCCCAAACCCCCCTTAGCTGGGGGCCAGCCCCCAGACCCCCGTCAGTTATAAATCTAATCATTTGAAAGTATAATTTCGCTCTACGAGTTGGATTATGCCCCTAGTGGCGGCCACCGATAGCGATCCGCTCGACGCAACAACGGCCGGACACTCAAACTTTTTCGCCAGCACCTTGGCGACCCGCTCTGCGCTATCAATTGACTCTTCAAATACCGACAGCCTCGTCGAGATGACGCCATTCGACGACGGCAGCGCGTAAACCATGCTCCCAGTCGGCGCACTGGGCCCGCTGTTCGCAAAAACCGTCACCGTGCCTTTACTCGTATCAGGCACCGTCAAATGGACATAGCAGGGCTCCGCCCCTAGTATCTCCTCCGTCACTGTCCTCACACTCCCCATCCTCGAATCGTTGACACGGAAAGACGAAAAAACGGACCTCCGGTGCCCAACGCCCCTTACCGTTCCACTCCGTAATATTCCTCGTATGACCAGACATTTACGGCCATTTCAGGTCTATCTGTTAGGGAATTAGAAACTGGAATTCGTCAACCGAGCCCAAGAATCAATGAGGCCACAATTACAGAAGGCTGCGATGTCGGCGATTTGAGAGCCCTGAAGAGGACATGCTTCAAGTACAGCCTAGAAACATAATAAAGTATACAGTTGTCTATCTGCAAGTCGATGAACATGGTCATAACAGCAAGCGACGCTATTCTATGGAATCCTCCTTAAAAGCCATAAAAAGGCAGTTAGAAAGATGCTGAGGCAATCGCAAGCTGCTGAATCAAGTGAATCTCAATGGGAGACACAAGAGCCTGGACCAACTGAGAAGTCATAACCCAGCAGAGCTCGAAGACCAGTAGGGTCTCGAAAAGGGCCAACCAAAGCCATGCCTAAGGCAAGACCAGGAAGGCCTCGAAGGATGGGTCTACATGATATGATACAATACAGATCTATAGTGCTTACAGGGGCTCAAGACGGGCGCGATTTAATTTACCCCAAGGGTTGGGTAGTAAAACCGACACTATGGTACTCAATTAAACTTTGGCTCAAGTCATACGTTGGTAGGGGAGATAGTACGGTATTGTAATTCATTTATTTTATGGGTACATGTAATGATTTCTTATCGAGCTAGCGAAGTCAAGTATTGGTCTTATCTGGGAGCCTGTGTTTACAACCAAATTATTGCTCCTAGAATACAATTGCGTATAATTCATCATTTTCGTACTCTACTGGGGAGAGTTGGCTGTGCTGTGGACAGTATCCGACGTTCGGTCACAGCGTAACAAAAGCTCCCAACGGCGTAACAAGTCGAGCAAGGGAAGGGTGGGGGTTTAACTACGGGAGTTAGAGGAAAACAATTGCACTGCAGCATCAGCATCCAGGGGGTCAAAGAGCAAATTACAATTTGTAGGGAGTCTGTCGCTAGCGACTATTTACAACCAAATTATTGCGCCTAGAATACAATTGCGTATAATTCATCTTTTTCTCACACTTTTGGCGACTTGGACTGGGGAGAGTAAAAATGGCGGTCACAACGTAACATAATCTCCCAACGGTGTAACAAGACGAGCGAGGAAGGGGGGGGTTTGGGGGGGTCTCCCCCCCAACTACGGGAGCTCGAGGGCTGGCCCTCGAATACGCTAATGAGCACTTGTTACGCTGTAACGAAAATTGGAGGGGGGTTTGGGGGGTTTCCCCCCAACTACGGGAGCTCGAGGGCTGGCCCTCGAATACACTAACGAGCACTTGTTACGCTGTAACTAATTGGAGGGGGGTTTGAGTGAAATAGCGGTGAAATTTAAAGTTGGGTGCGTTAGCATAGCCGCGCATCACGCAATAGGGCCGCTATTAGTCAATCGGAGCGGACTGCATTACCGACCAATGCTGCGACCAATTGTAAGACGAGCGACGCCCGCGGTTTCGCGGGCCTTCAGTGCGTGCCCCCGGGCCCTGGCGCGGATGGGCGAGGACTTCAAGCCGCCGTTTGTGCCGCTCGTGTCGGAGACGGGCTTTGTGGGCGCCGTGGGCAACACGCCGCTGATCCGGCTCAACGGGCTGAGCGCGGAGACCGGGGCCAACATCTACGGCAAGGCCGAGTTCATGAACCCCGGCGGGTCCGTCAAGGACCGCGCGGCGCTCTACGTCGTCGAGGACGCCGAGCGCAAGGGCCTCATCAGGCCCGGCGGGACCGTCGTCGAGGGCACCGCGGGCAACACGGGCATCGGGCTCGCCCACGTGTGCCGCTCCAAGGGCTACCGGTGCGTCATTTACATGCCAAATACGCAGTCGCAGGGCAAGATTGACCACCTGCGGCTGCTCGGCGCCGAGGTGCACCCGGTGCCCGCGGTTCCGTTCGACAACCCGGAGAACTACAACCACCAGGCGCGGCGGCACGCGGAGCGGCTCGAGAACGCGGTGTGGACGAACCAGTTCGACAATGTAGCCAACCGCCAGGCGCACATTGAGACGACCGGCCCGGAGATCTGGGCGCAGACGGACGGCCGGGTGGACGCGTTTACGTGTGCGACGGGCACCGGGGGCTCTCTTGCGGGCACGGCGCGGTACCTCAAGGACATTTCGGACGGCCGCGTCAAGGCGTTTCTGGCCGATCCGCCGGGGTCCGTGCTCCACAGCTACATTCAGTCCGGCGGCGAGCTGATGGAGCGCACGGGCTCGTCCATCACGGAGGGCATTGGCCAGGGCCGGGTCACGGACAACCTCAGGCCGGACATTGGCCTCATGGACGGGTCGCTGAGCATTCCGGACGAGAAGACGATCAACATGGTGTACCGGCTGCTGGACGAGGAGGGCCTGTTTCTGGGCGCGTCCTCGTGCCTCAACGTCGTCGCGGCGTACGAGGTGGCCAAGCTTGTCGGGCCGGGCAAGACGGTCGTGACGCTGCTGTGCGACAACGCGGACCGCTACGCGGACCGCCTCTTCAGCAGGAAGTGGCTCCAGTCGAAGAACCTGGACGTCCTTCCAGAGCACCTCCAGAAGTACATTGTCCTTGAGTAGACTAGAATCGCTGTATCCGCTGCTCTTGGGGGGCCAGCCCCCCAAACCCCCCGTAGCTGGGGGCCAGCCCCCAGACCCCCGAGTACATCGATTTGTTACGCCGGAACACCTCCAGGTACACTGTCCTATGTTATATATTACCAGGTATACGTTATAATCGCCGTGCCCCAATGCCTTGGGGGGCTAGCCCCCCAAACCCCCCGTAGCTGGGGGCTAGCCCCCAGACCCCCAAGTCCGGGGTGACACGATTTGTTACAGCGTTGGGAGAATGTAACTACAGCGGTATGGAGCTCCTTCGGAAGTACATTGAGTAGTCAATCGTTTATGTAATAGGTGAACGTTACAACCGCGGTAGCCTTCGTAGTTCTCTACTCCTTTGCAACTACACTCGGGGGTCTGGGGGCTGGCCCCCAGCTAAGGGGGGTTTGGGGGGCTAGCCCCCCAAGTACAGGGTCGCAAATGGTTTGTGACAATGTTGCGAGAATGTAATTAGTTCTTCTAGAGTACTTTCAGAAGTACAGTTTCCTTGAGTAGGCAATAGTTAGTATAACAGATAAACGTTGCAATTGCCGCGATTCTCTACCTCATCGCAGCCACACTGGGGGCTGACCCCCAAGTCCGGGGTGGAGCGATTAGTTACGGCGTTGGGAGGTGTAACTAAATGTTGTTCCAGTATATTGCCCTTGAGTAGCCAATTGTTTACGTTAGAACCCATTGCAGTTGCTCGCTGGGAGGTTTAGTTACGCGTGGGTAGTTGACGGGGGACTGGGGGCTGGCCCCAAGCCACGG
>JAKTQJ010000135.1:0-23747 GCA_030558835.1 Blastobotrys illinoisensis | reverse complement strand
TGGGGGCTAGCCCCCAGACCCCCTTGTGAGATCGAGTCAATTATCTACCACCCAGAAAAGTCCGTGTCCTCAATTGAGGTCAGCGGTTCGCTTTTCTTGCCGAGATTGGGCGCCTGGGCCGTGTTTATCGGGAACTTCAAGTACTGCCCGACCGTAGTCTTCGACCCGGATTTCTTCAACCACGGGGCGTCGTCGACCTCCTTTTCTTCTTCCTTCTCTTCCTCGGCCTCGTCAAACGGATCCTCGACAACAACTACCTTCGTCATCACCAAGTCCTCCACTGGCCGGTCGCCCTCGCCGACAGGAGTGCGCTCCAGAGCGTCCAGCACGCTCTCTCCGCCGACCAATTTGCCGAACACAGTGTGTTTCCCGTCCAAATGCTGGCACGGACGGTATGTTATAAAAAACTGCGATGTGTTTGTGTTCTTCCCCCGGTTCGCCATCGACACAACCCCTCTGGCATCGTGCTTGTTCCGAGGGTGGTTCGTCTCGTCGGCAAACGGCTCGCCAAACACGCTCTCGCCCCCTCTGCCCGTCCCAGTGGGGTCTCCTCCCTGGATCATGAAATGCTTAATGCTGCGGTGGAATTTGACGCCATCGTAGTACCCCTGCTTGGCCAATTGCACGAAATTGTACACCGCCTTCGGGGCGTAGGTCGGGTCTAGCACGAGACTCAGAGTCCCCTTGTTGGTTTCAATGTTGACGTACGCAGGGTCCTTAAACCTCTTGGGCTTCAGCATCTGCTGCACCGACCGCTTCTGCAGCTGTATCTTGGTAGACGGAGCAAACGTCGTAGAGGTCAGGCTCGCCGCCATGTGATGCGTTGTCGCGCTCGACAGCTCATCCAGCTTTGACTTCTTACTAACTTGACCCTCTGTATTTTTCTCCGGTTTTGCGTCGTGCAATGACCTCTTGAGCGGCTTGTCGCTCTTGCTAGAGAACTTGACTCCGCAGCCGCCTTTCAGCTCCACAACGTCGCTTTTGTTAAACTCCTCGTCCGTCATGAGATCGTGCATCCACTTGGCCTTGTAATTGTGCTCCTCAACTGTGCTTTTCAGGTACACGTAGCCCGTGGTGAGCACGCAGACGGCAGTGCTGTACACGGTCATTTCGACCAGCGACACGGGGTCCACGTAGTTGCCCTGGTCGTTCTGGGTCAGCCGCAGCTTGACAAGGCTCTCCCGCTTGAGCTCCTCTCCGGTGACGGGGTTTTTGCCGCCGTTCTTCCGCAGCGCAGGCACGATGTTCTTGATGTCGAACACATGGCCCTGCGAGTCGCACACGCCGCTCGACTTGTCCTCTATGGGCTGTTGCGAGATGCTGCAGTACCAGAACGGGTTCCGCACCTCGCCTTCGCCTCTGCGGACCCGGCTCTGCGTCTGCCGCTCGCTGGCCGTCACGTACAGCTTATCCGTGCCTTTCCCCATCGCAGTACGGATTTTTCGCCGGCTTCCCAACTTCTTATCGGCAACCACCCACGCCCTCTTTCGCCAGGGTCGCTGTGTCCTTGGGGGCCAGCCCCCAAACCCCCGTAGCTGGGGGGAAACCCCCCAGACCCCCCTGTCGCTGAGAATATAGTAAGTGATAGAGGGGGGTTTGGGGGGCAGAGCCCCCCAACTACGGGAGCTCGAGGGCTGGCCCTCGAAAAGCTGGCAGCAGAGACTGTAGGTACGGCGTTGGCAATGGTTGTTACGCTGTAACGCACTTGGGGGCCAGCCCCCAAACCCCCGTAGCTGGGGGGAAACCCCCCAGACCCCCCGGGGTCCTGAAAATAATAAGTAATGCATTGGAGGCCGGTGTAACAAGCGTTTGTTACACACATTGGGCGCCAAACTAGGCCCCAAAAGTATAAATAGGGCACCAATTTCCTCCATTTTTTCTCCTCGTGGCCCTCGGGCCACATCCTCTGACCGAGCAACACCGAGTCTTTCGTTGATTTTGTGTAAAAAGGTATTTTATAAGCCATTTGTGGTGCACTCTAGATTTCTTTACCAACCGTCATTAATATAACTCCAGGTTTATTTGGAACTGTCGCCTTTGTAGCCACGAATCATGTGCCTCTAGGGACACTGCTTTGCGTTGCAATTAGCAAGCTGTGCGGAGCGTTTATTAGTACAAGGCCAGGGATAGCTGGCGGCGGGGGCCTGGGGGCTGGCCCCCAGCTACGGGGGGTTTGGGGGGCTGGCCCCCCAAGGCGAAGGGCAGGGGCGTGTATAGTGTTACGAAATTAGCATGAGGCGTCCTTGATGGACTGGACGCGCTCCTCGAGCTGCTGCCAGGAGCGCTGGCGGGCCTCGTGGCGGCCCTGGGCGGCCTCTCTGCTCTGGCGGTAGAGGATGGCGCACTGGTCGTAGAGCACGGGGTTAGCCTCCATGAAGAGCTTTGTGGCGTTGTAGATCATGCCGTGGATGGTGCGGTTCCAGTGGCCGCTCGAGTTCTCGTGGAGCGCGGAGAAGATGATGGGCAGGATTGTCTGCGAGTTCTGGGTCACGAGCGAGCAGAAGTACTCGTGGGTCCAGTAGTAGAGCGCGCGCTCGGCGACCTGGAAGTGCGGGCTCGAGATGCATTTGGCGAGCTGGACGAAGAGCGGGACCTGGATCTTGACGAACTCGTCGGGCTCCATGACCTCGAATATGTCCTCAATCTCAATGAGGAAGAGCACCTCCTTGGGCGAGGACACCTTGGGCCAGTACTTGAGCAGCCCGAGGATGACCTCCTCGGTGAGGGACGGGTCTTTTTCGAGGAACTGCACGACGCAGTACGCGAGCTGCGAGTGGTACACTGAGAGGGAGCGCGGCTTGTGCAGCGGCAGCAGCACGCGGCTCAAAAAGATCTTGTGCTCCTCCTTGAGCGGCAGCGCAAAGCCGTTGATGATGGACCCGAGTATCTCCAAGAGCTCGGCAATGCCGTTGAAGCGCTCCGTCTCGTACACAAACTGGAAGAACACGTTGTTGAACGAGCGCCGGATGAACGCGCGCAGGTTGAGGAACTTGCCGTAGATGCGGTGCAGCGTCGCCTTGAGGCACTCGCGCTCCCGCGGGTCCTCGCTGTCAAACAGCTCGAGCAGGTTCTGCACAAACTGGTAGTCAATGTACTGCTTCGCCACGTTGTGGTTGAAGTCCTCCGACTCTATAAACTTGAGGAAGAAATCGTACACCACCGCCATGTGCGGCCACGACACCTCGCTCACCGGCTCATCCTCATCGGGGTCGTATATCTCCCCGACTGGGTTTACTGGAGGCGGAATGGGGCGGAACAGGTTCTTGGCAAACATCTCGACCACGCTCGCGTACATCTGCTCCGTGTACGTGAACTGCGTCGACACGACAAACTGCAGCAGCTCATTCAGCGCAATGCGCTTGATGTCCTTGCCCTGTATGTCCGACGACGGGTCCGTAAAGTCGAATATGATCTTGCACTGCTCGACCTTGCGCACAAACAGCTCGCCCACCTCCTCCGCCGGCACCTCGTCGAACGCCGGCAGCCGCTCGAGCTCCCTGCGCTCCGAGATCTCAAACCGCGACGAGTTGTGCCGCTTCGGCGGCTTGATCCCGTCGAGCCGGTCGAACGGGAACCGCGCCGGCTGGCCCTGCGGCGCGCTCAGGTCGAGGTCGTTCGGCATCGTCTCCGTCGACCCCGGCGGCGGCACGTGCGGCGCAGCCGCCGCAGTCGACACGACCAGCGACGGCGTCACCAGCCGCGAACTGTACCCGTCGCCGCTGTCGCTCTTGTCGCCGTTCGCAGCCTCCGCGGGCTCTACCGCCTTCTCCGGCGCCTTTTCCGCCGCAATCTTGCCCGCCGAGGACTTGCGCGACAGAATGCTCGTCTTGGACGCGTCCCGCAGCTGCTCAGACGACTTGGACGACTGTACCTCGCTGCGCTTGCGGCTGTTCTTGTCATGCGACTTGGACCGGCTCAGCTGCCCCGTTAGCCCCAAACCCCGCAAATATGCCCAAACTTACCCGTCTCGTCCAACTTTTCATCATTGCGTCACACTAAGCCGTTCTCCGGGCCGAGTCTCCAAAATGTTCTTCTGGGGGGCCTGTCGTTGCTTGCAATCCGCAGTCGTGTCCACACTCCCCTAAATTGGGCTCCTCCGGACAAACTCCCAACGCGCGCCCGCCACACCCCGCTCTACCCTCCGCGCTCAGCCGCGCGCAACGCCGCTCGCCTGCCCAGGCGCCCGTAGGCCGCCGTAGCAGGCTGGCGGGGCCCATTGGCGGCCCTGTTGGCCCCGGTCTCTCCTTTGCCCGCGCTGTTCTATGGCCCGCGACCGGCTTTTGGCGTGGCGTAAGGGCGTCGTCGTACCCCTGCATGCGAATCACTCTATGCGTGGTTGTTTCAGGGGTAACGGTACGCGCTGGGAAATTCAGGGCGTGCTTGGGGGCCAGCCCCCAAACCCCCGTAGCTGGGGGGGAACCCCCCAGACCCCCCTTTGGCATAGGGTAATGTGTTCGAGGGCCAGCCCTCGAGCTCCCGTAGCTGGGGGGGGGGAACCCCCAGACCCCCCTTTGGCAGAGGGTAATGTGTTCGAGGGCCAGCCCTCGAGCTCCCGTAGCTGGGGGGAAACCCCCCAGACACCCCTACTCCTTCAGAATGTTTTCACTCTTTGCTATGTAGTCTAGTCAAGCTCATATTGTCAATATAATATGTAGACCCAATTGATCCGGCTTATTCGTGGATTGTGGTTAACGGTTTCTGTTCCCTCAATTGTTTCGATTATTCTTTTTTTATCAAGCTCAAAGCAGAGTATGCAAGCTTACAACTTGATCTCCTACCTTTTTATGGCCATTTTGCTTGTCATTTGAGCCGTCCGTAAAAACAATTCACTCTGACGCATTTAAAATTCCTTAGCCTATATAAATCATCGCATTGAATTGAAGCATCAACGAGAAAGATCTGGAGTGTTGGTCACGTAAAAGGACCAAGGCTCATTTCGGACATTGGCACATGCCAAACAGTTTTTGGAGACGTAGTCAATTGTAACGTTCTAAATTGGGTAGTGCAATTTAACGAAATTCGCCAATTAACGACTCAACTCTATTCGGCACGACGCGCATGCAGTGGAGATCCCATCACATGGCCTTCAATCTGCACTCGTTCCTCCTGCTACCGTACGGTACTACCTACTACCTTGGGAATAAATCAGCATCCAACATTGCTGTAATGCAATCAACTCTTGGCCATTGGTGCCATGCTCCGCTCGAGCCGTGGTTGTGTCAATTTGGTAGAGTTCAACGGCCAATAACCCCAATTTCAAAAATCTCAAAATTATAAGTATATAAACCTCCATAGCTGTACAGATATTGCCGTAAAATGATTCTGAATATACTCTCATTACTTTTATTGGCTGCACTGGCGCTCGGCGAGAACGTGAGAGTCAACCCGCTGCCCGCTCCTCAAAGCATCTCCTGGGGCGACTCTGGCGCCATTGCCGTCGACATCGGCAACATCAGAATCTCTGGAACCCCAAATTCAATCTTCAAATCTGCCGCAGAGCGCACCCTCGCTACTATTGCAAAGCTCCAATGGGTCCCCCAATCCGTCGAACACAACGTTCCCGTCAACAAACCCGGCCCCTCTACCGTAACAGACATCAAAGTCTTTATTCGAAATACCGACCAAGACTTGCAATTCGGCGTCGATGAAACGTACGAACTCAAACTCCCTTCGGGATCAAACACAATATACATTGGAAGCGAAACCGTGTGGGGCGCCCTCCATGCCCTAAGCACGCTCCAACAAATTGTCATTTCCGACGGCAGCGGCGGGTTCCTCATTGAGCAGCCAGTCAAAATCCAAGACCGGCCGCTCTACTCGCACCGTGGGTTCTTGGTCGACACTGCGCGCAACTACATTCCAATCGACGCTCTCAAGCGCCAAATTGACGCAATGGCCCTTAGCAAGCTCAACGTGCTCCACTGGCACTTTGAAGACGCCCCAGCGTGGCCGTTGGAGGTTCCTGGAGTCGACAAGATGGTCCAAGGTGCCTACTCCCCCTCCAAGGTCTTCCACGCTAACGATGTAAAGGAGTTCGTTGAGTATGCCCGTGCCCGGGGCGTACGAGTAATCCCCGAAATTGAGCTCCCAGCACACGTTGGCGAAGGTTGGCTACAGGCCATGCCTGATTGCGTTTTGTGTTCTGCCGACTGCTGCGGCCAGATTGACGTTCTCAGCGATGCTTGCTATGAGGGCATAACAAACGTCTACAAAGGCACTTCGTCGCTGTTCAGGGACAATGTCTTCCACATTGGCGGGGATGAGATTGCCACGAGCTGCTGGGAAGCTTCAGACAAGATCAAGGAATGGATGAAGGAAGACTCGCGAGACTGGCACGATGTGACCCAGTACTATATCGATCGCAGCTTGCCGATTTTCCATAACTCGACGCACCGCAAGCTCATTGTGTGGGAAGATATTGTAATTGGCGACGTCCGTGCTAATAGCGTGCCGAGAAAAGACATTCTCGTCCAAGCGTGGCATCATTCGGCAGTCAAGAACCTAACGGAGATGGGGTACGATGTTATTGCCTCTCCGAGCGAGTTTGTCTATCTAGACTGTGGGTTTGGCGGCATTCTTTCTAACGATCACGAGGTGGACGTACAGGATGACCCTACCCCAGGAACGCCGAGTTACAATTACGGAGGAAGCGGAGGATCCTGGTGTGCTCCGTACAAGGACTGGCAGAGGGTGTACGCCTACGATGTGACATACGACCTTAATTCAGACGAAGCAAAGCGTGTTAAGGGGCTTGAGGCGACATTGTGGGGCGAGCTCAACGATGAAACGACAATTGATTCAAAGCTGTGGCCTCGGGCTGCTTCTCTAGCCGAAGTCGCCTGGTCGGGCAATAAAGGCAGCGATGGCAAAAGCCGGCTCTATGAGTTTGGCTCGCGTTTGTACAACTTCCGGGAAATGTTGAAGGTGAGCGGCGTGGGCGCTTCTCCTATAACCGCTGAATTCTGTTGGAAGAATCCGCATTTCTGCGATGCTTCGCCAGCCAATTGATCAACTTGTCAATTAACAATTGAAATAACTCGTAACCAATTGAAATAGCTCGTAATCAGTACAATAAACGATCAACCACGAAACAACATGGATGTTCATTCATAGGAGTTGGCATCTTATTCATTTGCCGTTGCGTTGCATCTTTGGTACTGTAATACGCTAGTGGAAGTTGCATATGGATAATATTTTTATATGACAGGGGTTATGCGGCCTCTTCTAATTCTACATGCCCATTGGCCAAATCATTTGCGTCGTTAATTTCATCATCATCACGGTCGTCATAGACAGCCTGCTGTGGCGTGCTGCTGTGGCCCTGCTGGTGCGTCTGGGCATCCTGGACAACCTCATCAGCCTGCTGCTGGTTGTTCACCAACGCAGTAAGCTCGGCAAGCCGCTTGAGAGTAGGCACCTGCAGCCATCCTGGGATATACGACTCAATCTTCTTGAGGACACGCGGCTCCATAATCTCAAATGGCCCGCTGTCGTCGAGAGGAATGGCCTCGAGCAACAGCGTGTTGTTCTTGTCGTTCTTGACCCGCGCCGCCACGGCGTTGAGAATCTCAGTCGAAATTGGCGGCTCGTAATCAGCGACAAGGTACTGGTTGATGAGCTTCTGGATCTGCGCCGGCGTCAGCGTCCAGCAAATGTCGTAGATAATGTCAATGTCTTCGAGGGTCGACTTTTTGAGCTGCAGCAGCTTGACCGACTGCATAATGTGCTCGAGCCTCAGCACGCCCTCGGCCACATCGTGGGCCTTGCACCACTCCTCAATTCGCGTGATGTTGTAGTTGATCTGGAGACCGCGCTTCCACGACAGGAAGGACCGCCGCATGAGCAGGTCGTTGAAGGCCTTGACGCCGACAAGCTTGAGCAGCTCCATAATAGGCTGCTTGATGAACTCGGGCTCAAGGTAAAACGCCTCCATCGACTTGTACACCTTGTTGAACAGGCTCAGCAGGTCGTCCATGGTCGCAGTGTTGCTGCCGCTGTTGAACATTTTGGACAGGAACCGCGTGTTCTCGGCCGTAATGAACCCAGGAAGCGACTGCGACACGACAATCGCAGGCACAATCATCTTGTCGAGCACCTTCTTGATCTCCTTCATCCACGTGTGGTAAATGTTGAACTCAAGGTTCTCGAGGTCGTGCTTGACAATGTTGACGAGCCGCCCGTACTCCTGGAACTCAAACTCTCCCATCTCGTCCAGCAGCGCCTCGTTCTGCACAATGTTGGCCTCGGCAAGGCAGATAAACGACAGAATCTCGTGCACGTTGGAAATCCAAAACGCGCCCGGGTTGATGATCTCCTCGCCGCTGTACTTCATAACGCTGTCCTGGATGCCCTGCATCACCTGGCCCAGGAACCGCTCCGACTCCTTGACAAAGCCGAGCCGCCACATTTCGCTCGTTATGAGGTTGATAATGTTCGCCGGGAAGAGCACTTCCTTGGCGGTGATCTTGTCGGTCGACGACGGAGACGGGATCTTGAGGTTGAAGATGAGCCCCTGGAGGACCTCGCTGAACACAACCTTTTCGTCCTCGAGCAGCCGCTCAATCTCGCCGTTGAACCCAATGGACCCAATGGAGATCTCCGTGCCAGACGAGTACTGCCGTCGGTGCTCATTAACAGCAGAGTTGTTTGGAATGGCAATGGACGCTGGCCGTGGAGAAAAGCCCGACGACTCCCGTGCCGCCGCAACCGCCGCGTTGACCTGGCCGTTCATAGCAGCGTTGGTGAGCGACCGTCGCTTGGGGTTGCGCTTCTTGGCCGTCGCAGTAGACCCGCCGTTGAGGCTTCGCAGCGGCGTCACGCTCGGAGCCATGGCAGCGGCCGTCGCCTGGATCTTGGCAGCGTTCTCCAAGTCGTCCCGCAGCTGGTTGATCGTTTCTGTCAGATTGAGCTCCGAAGACTCGTACTCCTTGATGGTGTTGGCGGCATCGGCCAGCGCCTCGTCCTTGGTCGCCAGCTCCTTCTTCATGCGGTCGTTCTCATCGGTGAGAACCGACAGACGCTGCATGCTTTCGTTGTACTCGCGCTGGACCTTTGTCAGCTCCTGCTGGATGGCCGCCACCTCAGCCTCATACTTGGCCCGCGACTCCTCCGTCTCAGAGTCGAGCTCTTTGTACCGCTCCTCGGCCTCCGTGTGCTTCTTCTGCCACGACGCAATCTGGTTCTGCATCGACTCAATGCTCGCCTTGAGCTTCTTGTTCTCGTCCTTGCGCGTCGCCAGCGTCTGCGTCAGCTCCACAACCTTGTTCTCGAGGCGGTACTGCACCTCCTTGTAGTGGTTGACCGACTTGGCCTCGACCCGGAGCTTCTTGAGCTCCTGGATCGCCTGGTGCCGTCTCACGAGCGACTGCACAATGACAATCTTGCGCCGGTCCGCAGCATACGCCTGGCGCTGGGAATAGCCTCGCCAGTGGCGCTGGATGCAAATGGCGGCCGAGTTGTACCGCTGCTCGAGCATGGTCTTGCGCAAAATGTAGCCCCGCACAAGCTGCTGGAGCCGCACAATGCCCTCCCGCACCTGGAGATAGTGCGTACGTGCCGCATAGCCCTTCCATCGCTTCTGGATGACGACGGCGGCCTTTTGCTCGCGCTCCTGGCGCGCCCGGACCCGTGCAATGTGGCCCCGGAACAGCGCCTGGGCACGGATAATGCTTTCGCGAATGCGCAGGTACTGCTTGCGGTAGTGCACCATTCGCAGGTTCTTCTGGATGACAATGGCGCACTCGTTGAGGCGGTCACTGCGCAGCTTTTCGAGGTACGCCAGCATACCAGCCCGGAAGAAGATCTTGGTCTTGCCGAGCTGGTACTTGTCCTCCTGGGTGATGGACTTTTGCAGGATCTGGTCGCACATGCTCTTGACCTCGGCGGTCCACTCGGTCGAGGGCACGAGCATGTAGTACCGCGAGGCAAACTCTTCATAGGTCCATCGTGTAGGGAACCCAGCGCACGAGATACGAATGGTCTCAAGCACACCACAGGCACGCAGCTGAGAGAGCACCATGGGGCCGTTGAACTGCCACGCGGCCTTTTCGTCGTTGGGCTTGATGCACCGAATGTAGTGAACGTTTGTCGAGTTGATTGTGTTCATGAGCTCGATGAGCGACCCCTTGAAGATGTACCCGAGCGTCGGCTTTCGGTTGACAACCCTGCCCTTGGCCGGCGTCTTTGCCGGCTCGGGCGCGTTGAGCTTGACCGTGTCGAGCACCTCCTTGAGGAAGGCATTCGAGGTCGACGCGAGCACCTCGACGAGCTCGTCGGGCACCGTGTCGCGGTTCTTCTCAATGAACCCTTCGACCTCGTAGGCGACCTCCATGGCGTAGTGCTTGACGATGAACGAGGACTGGCCGAACCGCGGCTTCTTGAAGAACTTGTTGTTCTGCGCATTGTCAAAGTTCTGGTTGAGCTTGTTGAGCCACGACTGGTCGGACCCCGCGGGCAGCCGCGATTCCTCGTCGAGCAGCGACAGAATGCCCATCTTGGCCTCGATGAGCGTGATGCACGGCTGGTTGTCGCTGAAGTCGATAAACGTCCACTCAATCTCCTCCTTGACGTACTCGTCCTGCTCGAGCTTGAACACGTGCTGGTTGAACTCCTGTTGGAGCTTTTCGTTGGCGTAGTTGATGCAAAACTGCTCAAACGAATTGACCTTAAAGTGCTCAAACCCGTAGATATCCAAAACGCCAATGAACGAGTGGATCTTGGCCTGGACCTGCTCGGCGCAGAGGCCCTTGTTGATGAGGCTCACGAGCCAGTCGAACAGCGTCGAGTACACGTACTTTGCCACCGAGTCCCGCACAACGAGCGCCTGCTTCTGGTTGAGGTTCGACACAATCTTCTCGCTGCGCGTCGTGATCTGCTTCTTGACGATCCACTTGGCGAAGAGCGTGGCGTCGAGCCCCAAAAGCTCACAGGCCTTGACGAGTGCTGGCTCATCCGAGCTTAGAATGGCATCCGTCCGCGTCGCCGTGATCTTAATATTACCAATGTGCAGCAGCGCCGCCAAAACGCCAAAAATTCTGTGCTGCGTCTCGTCGGATACGCCAATGGTCGACAGGGCGCCCCTGGTGGCAGCAAACTCGGCCGCGTCATCAACATTGGCAATTACCGGCTCGCCGCCCTGGTTCAGGTAGTCAAACTCCATAATGGGCAGCAATCCAAATGCCTCCTTCTCCTTGTCCGAGGCACCGCTGCACAATTGGTAGAAAATGTGGTAGTTGCGCTCTGTCGCCGGCTGGAACACCAATCGCGACCGCTCCAAAAGGTACGTGCGGATCTTGGCACCAATAATGTTGACCTCCTTGTCAAACAGAATCTCAAGGTACTTGCCGAACCGCGACGAATTGTCGTTCCGCGTCGTCTTGGCGTTGCCAAACGCCTCCATGATGGGGTTGGTGGCCAGAATCTGCTCCTCCGTCTCGCTCAGCGCATCGTGGTGCGCCACGCCGCCCTTTCGAGGGTGATCTGGGTCCTCAACAGTCGCAAAGTACCGCATAATGTACTTGGCGCTCACCGTCTTACCAGCACCAGACTCGCCCGACACGACAATTGTCTGATTCCGATTATCCCGCAGCATGCACCGGTAGGCGTCCTCGGCAATGGCGAACAAATGGGGCTCGAGTTCACCCCTCCGCTTGCCCGAGTACGCCTGGATGATGTCCGGAGTATACAGGTTGTCAACGCGCTGGAACGGGTTTGTCGCGATCAGCACAATGCCCGAGTATGTGTAGATGTTGAGCTGGCCGTAGCGCATTTTGATTGCGTGGAGCACGGCGGGCTCGTTGAGGTACGACAGGCTCGTCAGGTCCTCGGTCGACTCGAGGATGGGCGGGTTCCGCAGCGGCGGCAGCTTGTCGCTGTTGGCGTCAATCTCCGCGGCGGTCGTCTCGACAGTCGTGTCGCCACCGCCCTCGAGCCTCAGCGCCAGCACGACCTTGTCGCCGTCCGCCTCCTTGGAGGTCACCTCGGCCCCGACCCATCCTTCCTGCTGATCTTGCACCCAGCAGCGACTGCGCGGTTAGCTCTGCCATGGCACTAAAAAAATACTCACGTTCCGGGCTCGTATGCAGACACCATCTCTCTTTTGCTCTCTTTGCGCGATGGTCGATGTCACCGGTCGAGTGGTGGTTCGCGGGGCAAAAGGGGCGTTGGGCGAAACTTTTGCGCCCAGGGGGTGGTGGCCCGCGCCGCATCTGATCAGCCCGCATACGTGGCCTTTCCACCCCCCTGCGACAGGCGTTACGGGTGTCGTTACGTTACCAGGGGTTACGCTACCAGGGGTTACGTTACCAGGGGGAGGGGGGTCAACGTAGCCCAAAAAAAAAAACCCGTTACGCTGCTGCTGCTACGTCGGTTCAAGGGCTATGGAGTGCTGCCGGCAGGCAGGGTGTCGTCGGCTCAGGGGTCGGTTTCATATCTGCACCGCTCCGCCAGCTGATCGCACCCTCTCGTGATTCCTTCGCTGAGTGTACCAGAGAGCCTGTTAAAATGTGTTCCAATGACCAAAGCGGACCGTGACAGATGTTCAATGCAGGCCCTCACCTGCCGGTGTTCTAAATTAAACCTTTTATTTACAACCTCCGTAGCCCTTAACCCCATAAGCCGATAGGCCGTTAAGTCCGCCCACAGTAGATGGTAACGCAAGCAGGACTCGCCGTAATTGCATGCCGCGTCTGTCTATATCAAATAGATACAGGTGTTATCAGTTTTGGTTCTGTCTATATCAAGTAGATACAGGTCTTATCAGTTTGATTGTAGTCAGTTACCGGTAACGGTTACAAAATCCCGTTAGTAGCGATCCGTTACACACCGGCACACCGCACTACCCTAGCTGGAGAATATACAAACAAACAGGTGGACAGCTTTTGTGCCCCGTTGTACTGCGGATCCAGTACGAATACTGTGTGAGATATGTAGAGTATAGTGCAGTGTATTAGGGAATGGAATAGTAGGAAAGAGTGTACCGAAAGAGACGATAGAGATGCGTATAGGAGATGATACAACAGAAAGGGTGCAGTAGAGATGAGAGATGAATAGAAAGAATACAGCGGAGAATCATGAGTACAGTAAAGAAGAGTATGGTGGAATAATATACTAAACTATATTGAAACAAGTTGTACAATGAAAAATATTCTACATCATTCCTCGGAAGAAAAAGCATTGAAAAGCGCATGGCCAAGTCAACCTCGCCAGATTGCGCTGGTGGACCTCGTGAGAGGTGAAGAGAGAAATAACTGGGAAATTGGCGTCTTTTTATAGACGATAAGTTTGGACAATGCGACCAATCAAACACCATAAAGGAATGAGATCAATCATATTAGTGTATCACATCAAATAGAAGCGCAATTGAGCGGGGGGTTTGGGGGGTTTCCCCCCAACTACGGGGTCTGGGGCAGAGCCCCAGAAACGCTAAAGAGTAGAATTTACTAACAGCTAAGAGACTGAGCTGGCGTATCAAATAGAAGGGCAATCGAGCGGGGGGTTTGGGGGGTTTCCCCCCAACTACGGGGTCTGGGGCAGAGCCCCAGAAATGCTAAAGAGTGGAACTTATTAATTATAGCAGCTCACAGACTGAGGCGATGGATCAAATAGAAGGGCAATTGAGCGAGGGGTTTGGGGGGTTTCCCCCCAACTACGGGGTCTGGGGCAGAGCCCCAGGAGTAATAAAGAAGGATATACCAACGGGTAATAGGCAATGGGAAAAGGCGTATATCATCGTACAATAGAATAAAAAGGTGACATGCTATGCGGTTACTGCTCGATTTTTCGGGCAAAGGAGAGGCCACGGGCCTCTCGAGCCTCGAGCAGCGCGTCGAGGCGTCTCTGGCGGAACACCAGCTGCTTCTTTCGCACGCCGTCGACGACGAGGCCAAAGCCGACAAAGGCAATGGCCGAGTACATGTACCCCAGCGGCCGGAACCGCAGCGGCTGGCCCTGGAGGCCTCGGGCAAGATGGTGGACACCGCCGCCTAAACAGTCAGCACGCGAACTCGCACGCGGCAATACGTACCCACAAGCGCCCATGCAGACAGATCAGAGTAGAGGCCCATTATATCGGTTTGGTTGGTGGAGGGTTGAAATTTGAGCGGCTTGTGATTGGCGCAGGCTTTTCACGGCGGCGTTCCACAATGTACGCCCGTCCCAATATTAGTAATGCATCCCGCTTTGTATTATGTAACCCATCTTGTTACTAATCATTTATGTCATCGAGTTCATTGCGTAACAAGGTTTTGTTACAGCGTAATGGCAAAAGTACGGTGCAGCGAATTAGCGTTAATTCACATTCGCTTGCATAGGCAGGTTGCAACCCGCCATAATCAGCCATTGGCACTTCAATCCCGCCATAATCAAGGCCCAATGGCCCTCTAGAGTCCACTTGGGGGGCTCTGCCCCCCAAACCCCCCGTGGCTGGGGGCCAGCCCCCAGACCCCCGTTATTCCTCTGAAATAGCGTTAATTCACATTCGCTTGCATAGAGGCATTTCCGCGGGCAATGCAAACGCCATTGGCGTCCAAGTTTTTGTCAGCAGGACACCATTGGGGTCCAATTCACGTTGTCCAAGACGGGGGGTCTGGGGGGTTACCCCCCAGCTACGGGGGTTTGGGGGCTGGCCCCCAAGAACCCGCGCAACGCGTTGTTACAGCGTACCGGGAAGGGTTGGGATGCGGGCGGCTTACATAATATCACGCACATTGGCACATTTTTCAGAGCGACCGCAGACCAGATAGACAGCATGGGAGAGGACGCGCAACCACAGGGCCTGTCGGCCAAGGAGCTCAAGGCGCAGAAGAAGGCGGAGAAAGCGGCCAAGCGGGCGGCCAACAAGGTCGCGGCGGGCCTGCCGCCGACGACAAAGCAGCAGAGCGCACCGCAAGCCAAGCCGGCCTCGGCGGGCAGCGACAAACGGCTGACGTTGTTCGACCACCTCGAGCAGGCGAGCCACGCGGGGACTTCGCCGAAAGACGTGCACCCGGCCATTGTCAAGCTGACGCTGCACTTTTCGTACTACAAGGTTGTCGGGTCGACGGAGCGGTGCCGGGCCATGCTCGAGGCGTTCCAGGCGGTCATCCGCGACTACCAGTCGCCGGCGAACCAGACGGTGTCGCGGCACCTGCAGTCGGTGCTGTCGCACCAGATCGACTACCTCAAGACGGCGCGCCCGCTGAGCATCAGCATGGGCAACTCGATCCGGTGGCTCAAGCAGGAGATCTCCAAGGTGAGCATCGACATCTCCGAGGCGGCGGCGAAGCAGGGGCTTGTCGAGCAGATCGACAACTTCATCCGGGAGCGCATTGACGTGGCGGACCAGGTCATTGTCGAGTCCGCCTCGGCGAACGTCGACGACGGCGCTGTGGTGCTCGTCTACGGGCACTCGCTCGTCGTGCGCCAGGCGCTCGTGCGCGCCCACGACAAGGGCAAGCGGTTCAAGGTGGTTGTCGTGGACTCGCGGCCGCTCTACGAGGGCAAGCGCATGGCCGCCGCGCTCGTCGGTGCGGGAATTCCCTGTACGTACATCATGCTCACTGCGCTCACGTACATCATCAAGGACGTGACGACGGTGATGCTCGGCGCGCACGGCATGTTCTCCAACGGCCTGCTCTACTCGCGCGTCGGCACGTCCATGGTCGCGACGGCGGCCAAGAGCCGCAACATACCCGTGCTGGTGCTCTGCGAGTCCATCAAGTTCACGGACCGCGTCCAGCTCGACTCGGTCACGTACAACGAGCTCGCGAACCCTTCAGTGCTGTCCAACGTGGCCATCACGCCCCGCGCCGGCGCCGCAGAGGCCATCCGCGCGCTGAGGGAGGGCGCCACCGACACGCTCAACATCCTCTACGACCTGTCCCCGAGCGGCACGATCAAAAAGGTCATCACAGAGCTCGGGTCCCTGCCGGCAAGCTCCGTGCCGGTCGTGCTCCGCGAGTACAAGGCTACTTAGCCCAGAGTACTTGGGGGCTCTGCCCCCAAACCCCCGTAGCTGGGGGCCCGCCCCCAGACCCCCGTTGCCTGTCAAGTACCGGTTAGTGTAAGATATGAGCGTCTATGATGAACTCCGAAACTCGTCGGGGCCCTAGAAGAATGCAATTGTCATCTATGCAAAACATTATTGATCGAGTACAACCGTAATGAAGTGCGCTGGTCCAGCATTTGAATCGTGTAGCTGTCTTAACAGAGCACCACTGCGTCCAGCAAATCGTCCTCCCTGCTGAATGGACAGAGTTCTGGAATACCCTCAGGTTGGAATGGACTTCCCGTGCTCTCTCATGTACCTTTTTGTCGATTTCGCATGCATCGAAAACAACTGCACATATAATAATTCATCAATGATACTGCTTTTACGCTCCTTGACTGCTTGATTACTTGTGATAACACTTGGCAGCGCTTTACGAAATTGCATCTTCCCATTTCAGATATTACCGACGACGGTCGCAAAAACTTGGAGTTTTCTAGCCCGTTGATTGAGCCATCGACCGCAAGTTTTTTCGATCAGATCATGCTGCTCATCAGCCACACCAAAATTCCATGGAAATTTTTGAATCCTCAGGTGTCTTCCACGGGGAAATATTCAGGTCCATTTCTGACAATTGACAAAGCACTGGAGTGCTTATCTCTGGCCGAGGGTGCAGTGGAGCGCATAGCTGGGCCCACAATCACGGTGCTAATGTTTGAATGAATGAATTTTCTGTATTTATAGCCCTTTGTTAAATTTTCTTATGTTTAGCGGCAATTGCACAGCTTTTCAAATTTAATCCTTAAACCGTAACTTGGTTATTCCGCCATTACGCAGGAACAATGTCTACGCAAATACATGTAACTTTCGACAGAATCGAATTCTCATTAAATAGACTAAACTCCATGACTCTATGTGTTATCTCTGTCAACCAGTAAACTTGTCAACGAGGCACAAACATCGTACGTGTTATATCCGTTTCTACAACAGAGCTGATTCACCAGATGAACATTCCCGTTTTGACCTCAATAGAGGTGAAGAGAAGAAAGGAAAAAAAGGGGAAATCGAGCCCATTTTATAGACAATTCGATAGGGTTTGCGGCATTTCCGATAACAGCTACGGATAAGTTTTGCGCGAACGTCAATAGCCATTGTAAAGCTTTACCGGCTATTGTAGTTACTATACCCGTGCTGTAGATACAATCCAATACACGGTACATCGAGTCCATCTTATCCACGGGAAGTTACCATATTTTCTATATGGAAGCATTGGCGTCTCTTGGGTCGCCCGAGAGACGCCTGCTATTATGTTAGTATTTAGTACCTTTTAGTGTAAACAATGGAAATTACTTTCGTACTTGGGGTTTTGTAGTGACGGTTCGAGGGGCGGCCCCCAAGATGAGTCTCCAAGAGTACTTTGTGTAAGAGTACTTCGTGTAAAAGAGCACTTTGTGTAAGAGTACTTCGTGTAGAGTACGTCATGTACGGATATAACAAATGCTTCTATTTACAACATAAAATAAATTAATCAGTGCAGGGTTTTGAGCCTAGAACAGTTAGTACCTCCCGAGGTATTGTGTCGACTTACGTATCACCGCCGTTCTTCACCAGCAAACATCGCAGCACACGCGGATCGTTTCGCAATGCACGCACCACCTCTCGCTGCACACCAGCCGACGAATCAAACTTCATGGAAAAGTGGTGGCCCAGGATATGGCTCTGTCGGTCCTTATTCACAATCTTGGGCAGAGGCCTCAGCTGCATGTTGTTCACCTCTCGGATAACGCCTCGGTTATTGACGATGAGCTTGCCGACATGTCGGCACACCTCCATGACGTCCGCGTTGTGCGCAGCGTACCGCACAATACCCACTACCTCGTACAGCATTTGAATGTCGGTTCGTCGAGACTCGCGGTTGAATTTTTCACGCAAGCTCATTAGCTAATGTCTTCAGCCGCACCCTCGGACTTCCCATCCTAAGGTCACGTGCTATTCATGTGAGAGATAAATCACGTGAGTTACCCGGGCGATCTCCGTTAGGCCGGGTAAATCATTAGGCGGCCCAGTGGGGGAAAGCGGTGTGCATGCAGCCACTGATTACACGGTTTCTCGGTCGTTTACTTTGGCACGAACCAAGCCTTTCGGGTCGCCAAACGACCGCTGGACCCAGCACGGGCCATAGAATAGCCGGTTTAGCCTACGAGCGACGAATTGAGCCCGCGGACCGCTGGAAAGCGCCCTCAAAGGCAAAGACGGGGGCATGTTGGAAGTGTCGACGGTGATTTCCGAAGAAGGAAGGTGCGTGAAGATGAACTCAGTGATACCCGAGTAACCACTACCATGGGTGTACATGCCACACTAGCACGAAAACAAAAGGGCGATAAGCCGGGGAATTGGAGCATGGCATTGGTCCATAAAATTTCAGCCCGTTTACTCGTCCCCACCCTTTGAACGACACATAAAAGAGCGTCTCCGCCGTTTTCGTTTTCTACTTTTCTCTCCACATATATAATTTATTCATAATGCTGGCCACTGCTTTCCGATCCGCTGCCCGAATCGCCGTGCCACGAGTCGCTGTTGCGCGAACCGTCGCCCGACCAGCCTTCCTCGGTCTGCGATTCGCCTCCAACGAGGTCAACAAGGCGTCCATTGCATTCACTTACTCGCCAGAGGGCCCAAAGGTCAAGTACTCTGAGGACCACGAGTGGGTCGCGCTCCACGGTGACGGTACTGCCTTTGTCGGCATCACCAAGTACGCCGCTGACGCCCTGGGCGAGGCCACCTACGTTGAGGTGCCAGAGCCAGAGACCGAGGTTGAGAAGGGCGACTCCATGGGCTCTGTCGAGTCCGTCAAGTCCGCCTCCGAGCTCTACGCCCCAGTCGCCGGCACCGTTGTTGAGGGCAACCAGGAGCTCGCCGACAACGCCGCTCTCGTCAACGAGGACCCAATGGGCGCTGCTTGGTTCGGCAAAATCAAGATTGCTGACAATGCCGAGTTTGAGGAGCTCATGGACAGTGAGTCCTACGAGGCCTTCCTCAAGGAGCAGGAGTAAAAAACAAAATCCCTTGTAACTTTTATGATTATTAACGCGTTCTCGTGTATTGGTAATGCATTTCACCATCCTTTAATCAATTGCACGTACATTGATCCAAGATCAGGGGCTTGTTTTGTGAGGATGTCAGTTAATAGTTTGGAACCATGTGCAATTGTTTATTCATGATTATCGTTTATGAGTTCACAATGTCAAATACAATGACAATTTGTCTTGTAGGTATATAATTTCAGAATATTCTTTCCTAAACGGGGATTCGAGTGACCATTCAAAGCCTTTAGTCCCTCTCCGCAAGCGGTCAGTCCAGTGCGGCAGTGCCCCAGAGAAATAGACCGAACCTTTACAAAATTGAGAGCCAAGCTGCTTTGGCAGCGATAATGAGCCCAGCTGTATCGCCAACAAGCCCAATTGATTAGCTATGGTTATCACTAAGTACTTCCCTACGAAAGCTATGGATCTGATCATCTCCCCAAAGGCAAAAAACTGAGAACCGTCCAGCCATGTTGTTGGAACCATTCGTCTTTTGTGTGGAATTATCAGCCTCCCGGTCTGGCGGAATCGAAGTTACTGCTGCTTGGGGGAATAGCTCTTTAACAAGAGCTACCGCATCCATTTAAACTCATAGAATGCCCTCCTGTATTCTGATGTCAACTCTACCGCGGTCCCATTAGCTATGACAGAGCCTGATTAAATGCCCATTAGCTTCTGTGTCGACGTCATGAGGGCTACTGACTAATATTTAGGGAAACCTTTGAACATGAGACTTGCAGGGACCAGCAGTTATAGATGCAGCTGCCATTTATCTCACTGATCGGTCAACTGTCCATATTTGTTATTTCAACTCGTTTATTGACCAAGGACATCAATTGTGACAGCGGACTAAGTGTTTAGCCCGTTCCCTTCAATCGCAGCTACTAGACTTGTATACGGCAATATTGAAATGCACTATAAATACTAAGACGGTGTGCGCTCTTCATCGTTAAACGAACCAAGCGGTGCTAAATGGTTCAGATCATTTTGGAACCAGGCCTTGTAATCGCAATCGTAGCGTCGCAGTCTCTTAACTAGGTTCCTGCAGGCCTGTCTATCAGCCACAAACGCAGCTTCCAACCGTTGTGAAGAGTATCCGAGGCGCTGACCAAGCGTCTTATAGTAGTGTGACACTGCACAGCTGTCTATTACCACACCTTTGCAGAAGCGTTGTGCCAACAGGGTAAGGAAAAGATCAATTCTGTCAGCGGCAGTTTTGAAGACGGCAGACTCTAATTTATGCAAGGCATAAAAGTAATCAAAGGGGCGAGGGAAAGTGCCATTGCTAGGGTTACCAAGGAGAAGGTTATCCGGTGTTTCTGTAAGGAGCTCTCGAAGAAAGGGTACCAAAAGCTCTTTGGGCACAGTAGCCGTATTGACTACATCGCAGACATTAGGCCAAAGAGCATCGAATTGCTCCCGCTCCTTGGGCGAGGCAGCAGCATAGAAGGCGCCCTTGAACTGTGGGAGAAGGCGACCAGTACGCTCGACAGAGGCCAAGTTATTTTCGGGAGTTGGTCGAGCCGACTTTTGAAACCTGGACGGGGATCTGGTGAAGATAAACGTGATTTCAATGTCGTCGGATGACTCGGAGCTGCTTGAAAATTGTTCTCTACGGGTCATGGTAGTAGCAATTCAATGGATGTCCAAGAAGTGGGAGAAGTGCTCAAAGGGTGGACATTGTCTGTCATTTCCATTGGCAAGCACTTGTTTAATATAGACTTGCCATTCATGTTTAAGAGTTTGTTCAATTTAATTTTAAATTCGTTGCACATAACACGTGTGAGATAATTGCCGTATTTTTGTAGTTACATACCATATGTAAAGTCATGACAGTACTTATGGGTTGCAACTCAATCCGTAGCTAAATCGTTTATGAATTCGGTACGGCGCATGGCGATTAAAAATGTTGTTAGCACTGTGAAGGTATTATGCACCGGCTGTAAAGATGTACCAATTTGGGAAAATATTAAAGCTTATCATCAACTCCTTGGGAGGATTTGATACAATTTTTTGCGTTGTTACGGGCACTCCTTTATTTGCGCGTATAAGAGCTGCGTAGCATTGGTGGATACGGGATACTTAAAAAAATTGTAACTGATATTTTAACAAGTGGTAAATAGCCTTTCATGAGCTATGGGGACCAGGAGCTCCAACCAATAGTGCTTTCATAGCTACGTCGTTGATTGAGGAGCCTTAAGCGGTACATCGACAATCCATAGACATAATAACCACTCCCTGCGGAGGCTACGGTCAGCCTGCAACAAAGCCAATTACGGTATTTGATATAAAATTATATACCGGCCGGTAGGGTAATACGATGGTTGTGGCGCCCCTGGACGCACGGCTGAATCTGAGACAGCGTATGTGGGGGAATAATCGCCGTATGCAACATGAGAATATGATAGTACCTGGACTGTATTTATGATGCTGTATTATGATAGTACCTGGACTGTATTTATGATGCTGTATGAATGGTTGGAAGGGCAATGCATTTAAGAAGCCAAAACTATGCGATCCTGGGGAGTATGGTTGCAAGAGGCAAGTTACCATCTCATTGCACCCTAGCACAATAGGACAGAATGCCATGTACCACCAGTAATATCAATGGCTCGACGTTCAACTATAGTACCGGTAATCTTTTTTGAGTGCGAAGGGCTATATTCTCACTCTTGTAACCTTCGCTACGGCCGCTATCAGATTAGCCTGTTATGGTACAGCTCACACATGCACTAATTGCAGCCATACGGGGGCCTGGGGGCTGGCCCCCAGCCACGGGGGGTTTGGGGGGCAGAGCCCCCCATATACTCACCTCTGCTCGCCATCCTCGAGGGCATACGCCCTGTATGGCCCCGGATCGCCCGGGGCCGCCGCTTACATAATAAGATTGGGGCGGTTAGTCAGATCACGTTGTCGATGGGACAAGACACGGCGCCCGAGGCGACAAGCACCACTAGAACGATGAGCGACGGACTTTTAGAGGCACCAGCGAGCGGCGAGCGGCGGCGCAGCTCGGACGTGGACGGCATCCACGCCGCCATGCCCAAGAGCCACATTTCGCCGGCACAGCTCTACTCGACCGACAGCGGGCGGCTCTTCCACGCGGGCAAGATCTGCATCGTGCTGGTCGGGCTGCCGGCACGCGGCAAGACCCACCACGCGGTGGCGCTCACGCGGTACCTGCGGTGGCTCGGCGTCAAAACCCACGCGTTCCACCTCGGGGACTACCGGCGGCAGCTCTCGCCGCCGGACTTCAAGGTCCCCGACGACTACTTTATGGAGAACGCCTCGCGGGCGACGGTCGAGTTCCGGCAGCGGGTGCTCGAGGCGTGCATGCGCGACATTGACCGGTTCTTCGAGGCGGACAGCGGGCAGGTGGCGATCTACGACGCCGTCAACGCGACGGCGCGCCAGCGGCGGCGGCTCGCGCAGCGCCTCACGGACCGCGGCGTGCAGGTGCTCTTCGTCGAGTGCCTCTGCACGGACGAGGCGCTTGTCATCCGCAACATCCGCGACGTGAAGCTCACCTCGCCGGACTATGCGGACATTGACTTTGACCAGGCGGTGCGCCACTACCTGCGGCGCATTGAGCTGCGCATCCCGCACTATGAGCCCATCAACGAGCGCGAATTGAGCTATGTCAAGCTCATAAACGCCTCGGACAAGGTCATCATCAACTCTGCCCAGCGCGGGTACCTCCACCACCGGATTCTGTTCTACCTCATGAACTCGAAGATCCGTGTCGGGTCCATCTTCTTTGCGCGGTCGGGGCACTCCACGGCTCTCTCGGACCACGACTACAAGAGCGACGAGCCGCTCTCGGAGGAGGGCCGGCGGTACGGCGAGCGGCTGTGGGAGACCATCTCGCGGCACCTTGAGGAGCGCCGCGAGCGCATTCTGCAGATGCACCGCAACCAGAGCATCGACCGCAAGCTGCTGCGCAAGGTGCGCTACGACCACGACAAGGACCCGGGCGAAATCACGCCGCCGGTGACCTCAGGGACCTCGACGCCGATATCGTCGGCGGACGCCCGGGCGGTCTCGACAATCCGCGCCGACGAGGTCAACCTCCACACGATCGCGAACATGACGGTGTGGAGCTCGACGCGGAAGCGCACGGTCGAGACGGCGGGGTACTTTGCCCAGCACGGCCTCAAGGCGACCCAGCGCACGCAGCTCAACCTCATGAACCCGGGCGAGGCCGGCGTCCTCTCCGAGGAGGAGCTCAGGGCAAAGTACCCCATTGAGTACGACAACCACAAAAAGGACCCGTACCACCACCGGTACCCGCGCGCCGAGTCGTACCACGACGTGGCGGTGCGCATGGAGCCGCTCATCATGGAGATGGAGCGCATCTCGGGGGACCTGCTCATCATCGCCCACGAGTCGGTGCTAAGAGTGCTCTACGGGTACTACATGTCGCTCTCCGTCGCGGAGATCCCCTTCCTCAGCTTCCCGCGCAACGAGATTGTCGAAATCATCCCCAACGCCTACATCAACCAGTCCAACCGCATCCCCATCGACGGCGTAGACCCGTAGACCTCCTCCAGACGTTTGATAAACTTAATATTAATGTACCGTTATTCCTTGGCCCCGTGTACTTGGGGGGCGCTGCCCCCCAAAACCCCCGTAGCTGGGGGCCAGCCCCCAGGCCCCCGTTACGCCGTTGGGGGATTTTGTAAAACAAATGCACTAGCTAT
>JAKTQJ010000134.1:0-25269 GCA_030558835.1 Blastobotrys illinoisensis | reverse complement strand
TGGAGAGATTACGGATACAGTTGGAGTAATATGTCGAGACAGCTCTGGCCAAATATGCGTTGCGAGTTCTTCGGGCGGCAATGTGCTGAAGCCCGCAGGCAGAGGGGGGGGGGTACCCCCCAGACCCCCCTACCACAACTCCCCATCAGTCACACCAATCACAGGAATGCCACAAAGTTGTAACGAATTGAATATCGTAACAGCTTTAATAACGCATTTGTACACAACTGTCTCCGAAATCTGTGGGGTTGGGAATTGGTGTAACAACGTCTGTAGTCAACAAACCATTGCTCATATCTTCAAGGGGGGTTCAAGGGGGCTTGCCCCCTTGTGTTTTTAATCATATCTACTATAATATTGTTCAATTGATCATATCTCCAATGGGGGTTCAAGGGGGCTTGCCCCCTTGTCTTTTCAATCATTTCAATTACTATATTGTTCAATTGGTTCATTTCTACTACAGTTTATTACAATCTTCAATGGGGGTTCAAGGGGGCAAGCCCCCTTGTCCTTTCAATTATTTCAACTACTATATTGTTCAATTGGTTCATTGGTTACACTCTCCAATGGGGGTTCAAGGGGGCTTGCCCCCTTGTGTTTTTAATCATATCTACGGTACTATAATATTGTTCAATTGATCGTAGCCTCAATGGGGGTTCAAAGGGACTTGCCCCCTTGTCTTTTCAGTTATTTCAACTACTATATTGTTCAGTTGGTTCATTCCTACTGCTGGTTACACTCTTCAATGGGGGTTCAAGGGGGCTTGCCCCCTTGGCTGTTCCATCATTTCAACTTGTACTATATTGTTCAGTTGGTTCATTCCTACTACTGGTTACACTCTTCAATGGGGTTCAATCTTTTCAATTATTTCAACTACTATATCGTTCAATTGGTTCATGCCTATTACAGTTGGTTGCACTCTTCAATGGGGGGTTCCATCATTTCAACTACTATATTGTTCAATTGGTACATTTCTACAACTGGTTACATACTTTAATGGATCAATGGATTCAATTTTTTTGAACTACTATATTGTTCAATTGGTCCATTCCTACAACTGGTTACACTCTTCAATGGGGTAATGCCTTCGTTGATACAGGAGCAATTGGGGAAGAAAATATATTGGTGGTGGTTACCTGTGGACGGAGTTGTGGATGCTAAACTCGCGCTGGAGCTTGGAGAGGTCCTGCTGGATGAGGTCATTGTACCGCTGGTCCTCGCAGTGCACGCTGAACGCAAAGTCGATCATCTTCACCTGGTTCTTGACCACAAACATGTTGTACGTACGAATATCCCCGTGCGCAATGCCGCAGGCATGGATCTGCTCGAGCGCCTGCCGCGCCGCTTCATACTGCTCTGGGTCGTCCGGTAGCGGCTTTTTGCCCACAATCCGCTCAACAAGAATGTAAAAACAGCAAAACTCCCCCGTCTCAATCACACCATGGCTGTACAGCTTGGGAATGTACTTGCCTTGGAGGTTCTCCAGCGCCTGGTACGCACTGGTCTCGATTGAGTACAGCCGGTGCGCCAGGTGCTTGTCGCACGGCGCATAGTACTCGGGGTCGAAGATCTTGAGAATTTGGGACTCCTTTTTCGTGTGGATCTCATAGGTCTGCGAGTAGTAGTGATACCCGGTCTGAATAGGAATGAGCCGCTTGAGCTCCTCATTCGTCAACCTCATAGTCCGCGCCGAGTGCGGCAGTGGCGAATGCGGCAGCGGCTCATTTGGCGAATACAGCAGCGGCTCTTTTGGCACCTCCTGCTCTATTAGGGTAACGACAAACTTTTTCAGGTAGTCCAGCAGCCGCGGCTTCAAGTCCGTCAGCCCAATCACAGTGCACGCACCGCTCTCCATGTCAAAGATCCCCGTAGTGTAGTAATCGGTGATCATGAACCGGGTCTTGCCGTGCTCGGTCGCAAATATCTTGGCCTCCTCATACTCGACCTTGAAATTGTGTATCAGCAGCTCCTGCTGCTCCTCACCCAACTCCACAGTAACGGGCAGGCCAAAATAGAGCCGCATTCCGTAATTGAGCCCGCGCGATAGCGCCACAGCGTGCACTGGAAGCTGCATTTTGGTCTTGTGGGTGCCAGACACAATTGAAAAGCTCTTCGTGTTGAAGCACAGATTCGCGCTCGTCTGGCCCCGCACGACATCGAGAACGGGCCTGATTACCACGTTCTCAATGGCAAATCGTACAAACTCCTGATTGTGCTCCGGAGTGATGATCACGCTGCCCACAACCTCTCTGGGAAGCTCGTGCTCGCCAATGTCGAGATTCAGCCGTTTGGGCCGCTCCGGGACCCACACCTCGCGGAGGTCGACATCTCTCTCGCAGTACCCAAAGTCGCCCAGCCGCCACGATTCCTCGATATGAGGGCGCCCAGACCGCTTCTCGACAGGGAACACATCTCCGTACCCAAAACTGGCCATAACCTTAAACTTTCGGCGCAGCAGATCGTCTGCCGTGACCGCTTCCCCCTTGAGGGTCGGCAGCCCCGGCGGGTCCATGATCCGCCTCTGCACTCGCTTCTTCTTCTTGAACAGCATCCTCCTCCCTCCACTTTGTCCTTCAGGACGATATGTCCGCCGCTCTTCTCCTTTTTGCTGCTTTTCTCTTTAAAGCTTTCATGTCTTGGATATCTGAGACGCCCCGCTACTTCTCCGATAATTTATCCGACCGACCCCTAATTCATCCGTGCGGCTGGGCTCAACGGTTCTATTTCTCCCGCCCTCCCCCGAGTTCTAGCCCTACGTTATGCTCCATAAAGCTGGAGCTCGAGTTCTAGGGCCCTACGTAATGCTCCATACGGTTGGAGTTCTAGGGCTCTACGTAATGCTCCATACGGCTGGAGCTCTTGAAAGGTTGAACACTATAGTCTTTGTCTATTTGGTGCGTTCTAGCCATGTAGTACCGTAGTACCGTAATGGATTGGTTAGTTGAAGGATGAGCACTAAAGTCTTTGTCTATTTGGTGAGCTCTAGCCATGTAGTACCGTAGTACCGTAATGGATTGGTAATGGATTGGTTAGTTGAAGGATGAGCACATGCTGCTCACTTGGTCCATGTCCCCGCCAATTGCGGCTTCGGCAATGCTCCATACGGGCTTGTCGTGCAATTCCTGCATCAAAATAGTAATCATCTCCCGTAGCGGCACAAGGTATGCTGGGTCCATCTTCATCTTCTCCTTGTCCGTCTCGGAGAGCCACGAATCGCTGGTAGCCTCCTCTACCGTCTGCTCCGTCTCCAGCACGGCCCTCCAAATGCCAACAACCTGCCCCAGGCGCTCCAAAATCTTGGGCTCTGCGAGACGGCACATGCATGTAATCCCCAGGGCAAACACTTTCTGCGTAGACGGCGAGCCCACGCGGTCAAACTGATCAAGCCATTTCTGCCACCACGCTTCGCTTTGATTGGCTTGCTGCCACACCGCCAAAGCGTCGTGGTACGCAATGCGCGCGAATAGAGCATACAGCTCCGTCAGACTCGTGCTTTCAATGTTCTCATCCGTCGTTTGCCCGTACACAACGTTAAGCAGCCCCGTCTGCACGAACAATGGACCGTATACGGCCGGTGGCACTACAAGAGTGACCATGTCTAAAGTAGAGCACACAGTAGACACGGCATAGCTGTTTAGCGACGGCAGATGCTCGGCAAGAGTGCTAAAGAGATTCGTGCCGTATGTCGCCAGAAGCGGCTCGTAACACAGCAGAACATACTCGTCTGCAATCTTTAGCAAATCCGGGAGCAGCTCGGATGTGTATACAATGCCCTGGAGAAGGTACGGGAACAGCGGGAGCAGCTCGGCAATGTGCCCCTCCTCTGCCCGCGATACAATGACTCGCCACAGGGGCAGAACATCCTCAAACAGCATATGGTCGTAGTTTTCTGGGTCGAGAATCTCCTTCAACAGCGGCACGGCAACCGGGTAGTAGTTTATCTCGCCGTCGGCGCTAGCCACTATGCTTGATAAGATGTTGATTGTCACTGTCCGGAAGCTCTCGTCCTCCCAGAACTGCGGAATCATGCCCATCACTGTGTTGGCATACGGCGCGAACGAGCTCCCCAGCTGCTCAATGACAATGTCCAGCACCTTGAGCAGCTCGACCTTGACTTCCTGGTCCTCCGCCTGGGCAAACAGCCGGAACAGATGCTCCAAAAATTGCGGCGCATACGGCACAAGCTTTGCCGCCTCAAACCGGAAATCATCGACCATGTACTTGAGGCACTCCATGCACGACAGCTGTAGCACAAGATCGCTCGAATTAGACAGGAAACTCAGCAGCATGTGGTACATTGTATCCTTATTTTCGTCAGAGAATGCAATAGGGATCCATTCCGTCACGAGAATGCACACTCGTCTCTTGACAATAACATAATCCGGGACATCCATGTTCTGGGTGATTTTGGGCACAATAACGCCGGAGAAGAAGGCGTCAAAGTCAAACTTGTCTGCGAACGGCGTCGCGCCTAACTGAAGGCCATGCAGTGCCGTCTCGAGCTCAACCGCGCCTGCCGACGGGTTTTCTGTCGTCTCCCGGATAGCCTGCAGCACCATTGGCCCCAGGTCGTCTACAAATGCAATAAGAAGGTCGCTGAACGTCATGGAAGCGCACGCCCGCAACTGGTACTCCCACGCTGTGCCGTGGAGCTCTTGAACGAAAAACTCCTCGGGATCGCTCTGCCAGAACTCCAAGTCGGACTCTGTGAGATGGAGGTACTGCTGCATTAGTTTTCGCGCCATAGCGCGCGTCAGCTCGGGCGTCAGTATCTCGTTTGCTAGCACTTCGCGGGCTTTTTCAGCATTCGTTCGGTCTCCGTCAGTGCGTTTTCGCATGTGCACAATCCCCCGCAACACCTTGACCATGCTATCCAACAACCTCAGTGCACGCACTTGCGTGCCCTCGTCGCTGTTGTCGTTGAGAACTACCGACTTGACCAGCTCCGGCGCCCTGTCCATGAGCAAAAACGAGCTCGGCTGCTCTCTCGCCAGCCTGTTAAATAGCTTGCCCATAGTTTTCACCAGCTTCTTCACCGGCTCATTCTCATTGTAGCTCGTCTGGATCAGCCTCCCGTACTGCTCGACGACCCCGCTGAAAAAGCCGCGGACAGCCGCATATTCGTGCGGCTTATCCACCCCTTCGACAACGGCCACCGCCAGAAACTTGAGAACCGCAGCTGCCAGTTCAAGCCCGGCCTCATTGGCCTGCACAGCTCCCTCGTAGTGGCCAATTGCAGTCCCCACGAGCTTCATGCCGCCTAGTCGCGTCTGCATTTCGCTCTTCTGGCGCCCAATCTTGACCTGCGCCAGCGTCTTAACAATGTGGTACGCCAAGCGATACGCATTGTAAAACACAACCTGGTCAGAGCTGGCTGCCACTACGCCGTGAAGGTCGTCGAAAACCGAGGTCCACTCGTGGATAAAGTCGAATCGCACGATTTTGGCCGTCGCCGTAGCATTGACCTCGTTTAACACGCGATTCGGCTCGTCCAGAAGATCAAACAGCCTTCCCCGGATGCGGCTCTTGGACTCTACGTCAATGGTCGACGAGGACCTCCGCCACGTTTTGTTGACAACGTTCTTGAACTCAATACAGGCCCGCAGCCTTGTCTCTGCGGAGCGGGCACGGTCGAGGAACACGTCTTGGAGGGTGGCCAGAAACCCGTGCTGGGTTTCTAATTGCTTCAGGGCGAGCTCCGCCGAGGTCCGTGTATTGTGGTCCGGCGATGCGGCCGCTTCAAGCAGCCCAATCACTTCCCCGGGGGTCATCTTTATCGGTGGAATCTCGCGTCTTCAAAAATTATTTTCGGCGACTTGGGACACCCGACATTGCGACATTATTCCGTATTCCATTCATTATATAGGCAGCTAAATTCTGATAGTCTGCTTATATATGGATATTATAACTGCTCATACTGCAATATATAAGAAATATATGGAACAGAGTTATAGAGCGTTAAATCAAAGGGGATTGGTTACCAACGCACTTCATGTACCTCCTACACAGGTAGTTCCATTGCCGGGCTTTGCGGGAAAACTTCACCGTCCGCAATTGCAATTGCAGACACTCGGAGAGAATTCATTACCGTTTGTAGATCATTAGTTCTATACATGTTGATTAGTCAAGGTAGATTACCACCTCTTCGACTCGTCGCCCTCGGACCAGTCTCGCTCTACGTAGCCCAGCTCCTTCTTCACTCGGGAAACCGTTTCCGCATCACCAGTATTCTTGCCGAGATTATCGCTGATCTTAATCGCCGGGTTGCCATCCGCAGAAGAGATCTTAATGACAATGTTAAGAGGCGTGCTCTTGTTGCCCTCAAGATCCTTGAAGCTGTTCGTGAAGAACGTTCCCACCCCGAATGTAGGAACCAAGCCATTCTCCTCGGCAGCCTTCTTGTACGCAATGCACTTTTCGATGTCTAGACTGTCGCTGTAGATGATCTTCTTGCTGTTCTTTGGGTATCCAAGGGAGGCATAGTGCTCGGCGGCCCGCTTCGTGTACTCGACTGGATCGCCAGAGTCCTGCCGAACGCCAATGTAGGCGTCAGAGAGGGGCGGGACAAAACATTTGAGGAAGTTCTCCGTGCCAAACGTGTCAGTGAGCGCGAATCCCGCATTCCCCTTGCCAAAACTCTCGATCCACAGCTCCATTGATCGCTTGTTCGCCTGCATATAGTCCTGTGTCACAGCAGCAACACCCATCATCCACTCGTGCGCTACAGTGCCAATTGGCTTGAGGCCGTACTTCTTGGCAAAGAACACGTTAGACGTGCCAGTGAGGTTCTTCTCCAAACCGCATTCCTTGGCGCCGGTCAGGATTCCCTGGATTACAAGCTCCTGAGTTTTGAACGACCGTCTGCGCCGAGTGCCAAACTCTGAGAATGTGCACCCGGCTGACAGCAACCGAATCGCCTTATGGGCAGCCATATCCTTCTGGCCCTTGTATTCCCAGTTCGTCTCGACGAACTTAAAGTACCCCTCGGAAATAATCGCCAGGAGCGGAATCTCGTAGAGAATAGCCACCTTCCACAGTCCCTTGACCTTGACTTGGAGCTCTCCGCCATTGAACTGCAGATCAACCTGCTTGGTTGGGTCCAACTTAAAGTCCTTAAGGAAGCTGAGGTACTTTTCTGGCAGGTATGGCACAGACTCTGCAAGGAACCCAATCTCCTCTTCGGTGAACCTCAGGTCCCCCAGCGACTGCACCTGTTGCTGGATCCAGGAAAAGGCCTCTTGGTTGAACTTCTTGTCTGGCGTTCGGTTCGTGAACCCAAATTCGGCTTCCGTGTCCGGGAAATGGTCCACGACCGCGGCCTGCATCGTCAACTTGTACAGGTCAGTGTCCAGCAAGGACCTAATCACCGGTTCGACCATCGTTAATTTCTATTGTGGACAGCGTCGTGGTTTGTGACTAACCCGGTGATATTTATCAGCCGACGGAGCTCGGCCACCAATCACCGATACGGCTCATGAAAAGGTGGCTATAAATAGTGGGTGTACTGTTATAAAGTATAAAATAAAGAGACTAGGATAACCTTAGATAGTAGTACAGTAGTTATTTACTTAAGGCAGTCTTGGTTGAAGGACCTGCAGCCAGTTGGTGTTGTACTCAACACCCGTCTCTGGCTCGACGCTGAAGATATAATCACCACCATCGTTACCCCAAATAGGCCCCGCAGCCCAGTAAGTCCAGCCAATCCATTCAGGGTTGTCGTTCATAAAGTCCAGAGTATTTTCAATGCACTGTACACAAGTGTCTCCACTACCAGCTCCAAATTCAGACAAAAACGCCTTGCCGTTAACAGACTTGAGCCAGGCAGTAGTCGGGTTAAGGCTGTCAACACCTGTATTGGCACTAATACAGTCAGTATGGGTTCCAGAGGAGTCGGAGTCAAAGTACTGGTGCATGTCAAACGCAAAGTTGTTGCCTGGATCAACAATGTTGCCCATATATTCCGAGCTTGGCGCATATTGCTGGTTGCCGCCTGAGTTGACCGTCCACCCACCAGCAGATGTGTACCCATTGCCAGGGACAAGGATAAGCTGCGAAGCTTCCATGTCACGGATAGCATTAATCACTGCCTGATTGGTGTCGAACAATAATTGAGTATCCATATCGTGGGGCTCGTTCATAATACCAAAGATAACATTCTCGTTATCCTTGAACCGTCCAGCCAACTCAGCCCAAAACGTGCAGAAAGCGGTCACCGAAGGTCCATCCGCGCCAATTACACCTCCATTGTATCTCATGTAGTTGTGGGGATCAATGATTACCTTCGCTCCTTGGTTGGTAATGTAATTCACTGCGTCATTGTACTGGCCAAAATAGGTTTCGTCGTATTGATCACCAAGACCAGTAGAAGGTGGACACATCCGCTCAAGAAGGTGAGGCAGACGGAACGTGTTAGCACCCTGAGAGATCAACGTATCAACGTGACCCTCGTCGATGAACTGATAGTCCTGTCCGAATGTTCCGGGGAGAACATCAGGAGCGAATTCTCCGCCAGCCTCATTAACGCCGCCATAAATGACTGCAGCAGAGACCCCGGCGTAAGCAGATACAATTGAGAAGATGGTTGCAACTTTCATCGTTTGCTGCCGAATTACTATAGAACTCCATCGTCCTTTTATACTTTTTAGATACTTATTTACACCTCGTTCTTTCGGGTAATCCGAACCATTGTCGATCGAGTTTCGGCATTTACGGGCAGCTCAACGGCATTTAATGCGGCCTCTGCTTTCAAAACACGCAAATGTTGAAGATGCAGATTAAATTCTACAGGGCATTTTGTATGAATTATATAACTAGTCTGCCTACGTCATGCTCCGTTTAACTGCATAGCATTTTGTGCTGTCGAGTTACTATATAGCCATTTATCGTCCGGTTTCTATTGGTACCCATTGTTAGTCGGATTTTTGCCATCGCGGACTCAACGACATTAATTGGACCCCTCCTATTTGTATTCCATACCATGAGCAACAGGGGGATAAAGTGGGGCGCTGTGCAGGGAATAGTACAGAGTAGGAAATTTTGAATGTCACCGTCGATGATCGACAACCCTTTAAAACACACAGCGGAGAACGTTGGAGATGCAGATTGAATTTAACAACGTGTTTCATACGAACTAGGAAACTGATCTGTCTACGTAACTCCCGTTGAACTACATTGCATTTTGTGCTGCTAAATTACTATAGCTGTGTATCGTCCTTTTATCGTTCTTTTCGGATTACTCAAACCATTTACGATCGGGCTTCGGCTTTCAACGGCATGTATAGCCTCCGCCTTCAAAACACCATAGAGATCGTTGGAAATGAGATTGAATATGCAAAGCGTTGGGTAGGAACTAATGCTATCTGCCTAATTTTCCATTAACTACATTGCATTGTGGGGCTCTTCACTTTTTTAGCGGGGTTCATGGCTTTCGGAATGACGGAAAATCTCTCAGAACATGTTTGGTTTCGGCATACATGTACTCCTCGCATGTGCCCCGCACAGAATACAACCCGTAGGGAGGGGTACTAGAAATACTCAATTGCAATGGTAAGTGGAAGAGTCGTCTATTAAATAAGGTTAGGTACCGGTAGTCCATACTTTAGGACTGATAACGCCCAGGACCTTGTCAAACATCGTCTGAAGAGAGTCGAGAGAGAACTCTGGCCCTTCGAATACCCAATCGAAGGAGTTAACTTTGAGAACCGTGTCTTGGCTAGTAGTTCGTCAATCTAGATCTGAGCCGCGTTCTGACGGATGAAAGGGTGACTATAAAGCTATAATGGGTACTGTTATAAAATATAAAATAAGGAGAATGGGATAACTTCAGATAGTAGTAGTTATTTAGTTAAGGCAGTCTTGGTTGAAGGACCTGCAGCCAATTGTTGTTGTACTCAACCCCCGTATCTGGTTCAACGCTGAAGATGTAGCTGCTAGACCAAATAGGCCCCGCAGCCCAATATGTCCAGCCGATCCACTCAGAGTTATCGTTCATAAAGTCTAGAAGATTTTCAATGCATTGCACGCAAGTGTCACCACTGCCGGCTCCAAACTCAGATAAAAAGCCTTTCCCGTTAACAGACTGGAGCCAGGTGGTAGCCTTGGCAAGACTGTCAACCCCTTGGTCCGCACTAATACAGTCAGTATGGGTGCCTGAATAGTCGGAATCAAAGTACTGGTGCATGTCAAAGGCAAAATTGTTGGCTGGATCAGTTATGTTGCCCATATAGTCCGAGTTTGCTGCATATTGCTGGTCGCTTCCTGACTTGCCCGTCCACCCACCAGCAGATGTCCACCCATTTCCAGGGACTAGGATAAGCTGTGAGGCGCCCATGTCACGGATAGCATGAATCACTGCCTGATTGCTGTCGTACAACAATTGAGTATCCATATCGTGGGGTTCGTTCATAATTGCAAAGATCACATTGCTGTTATCTTTGAACCGTCCCGCCATCTCGGCCCAAAACGTGCAGAATTCGCCAACTGAAGGTCCGTCATGACCAATTACACCTCCGTTGTACCTCATGTAGTTGTGGGGATCAATAATGACGTGCGCCCCGTGGCTGGTAATGTAATTCACTGCCTGGCTGTACTCGCTGAAATAGGTTTCGTCGTATTTATCACCGAGGCCAATAGAAGGTGGACACATCCGCTCTAGCAGGTGAGGCAGGCGGAAGGTATTCGCTCCCTGTGAGATCATCGTCTCAACATGATCCTCGTTGATGAACTCATAGTCCTTTCCAAACGTTCCAGGGAGTACCTCAGGGGCGAATTCTCCGCCGGCTTCATTAACACCACCATAAATGATAGAAGCAGAGACTGCGTAAGCGGATACAATTGAGAAGATAGCTGTAATTATCATCGTTTGCTGCCGAATTTGTATAACTGTCTATCCTCCTTTTATACTTTGTTAGGTGCCTGCTTACCCCTCGTTCTTTCGGATAATCCTAACGTTGTCGATCGAATTTAGGCGACTGCGGACAGCTCAACGGCATTTAACGCGGTCCCTCCAACTTGTATTCTATAGCTTGAATAACAGGGGGATAAGGTGGAGAGCTGCGTCAGGCATGGTTGGGGGGGTTTGGATGTCATTGATGATCGACAGGCCGTTAATACACACGGAGGAGAATGTTGGAGATGCAGATTGAATTTTACAGGCATTGTGTACGAGCTAAGAGAGCTAATCCTCCTAATTCTCCGTCTAACTGCGTCGCATTGTGGGGATCTTCGCTTTTCTGGTGGAGGCTCACAGCTTTCGGAATCGCGGACAATCTCTCGGAGCATATGCGGTCTCCACAAAGGCTACTCCATGCATGAGCCCTGCATAGAATAGAGAGATCTACACTGGTAATACTCAATTGCAATGGTAAGGGGAAGAGTCGTCTATTAAATAAGGTTAGGTAGTCTATACTTTTGGACTGATAACGCCCAGTACCTTGTCGAACATCGTTTGAAGAGAGTCGAGGGAGAACTCTGGCCCTTCGAATACCCGATCGAAGGAGTTAACATTGAGAACCGTGTCTTGGCCAGTAGATTCGTCGATCTCGGTCTGGGCCGCGTTCTGACGGATGTTGAACAATTGAGACATCTCTGCGACGAACTTCTCCTCGGCGGCATCATCAACCTCGACAGTCGCAGCTTTGGAGACGGAAGACAGCAGAGCAAGAGTGCTGATCCGGCCCTCGACGTCCATAAACATAAAGTTCGCCGACCCTGGTACAAGGCTCAGGGCAGAGATAGCGAATCGGTGATTCTCAATATGGAGCGGAACCGGCGAGTCAATAGAGAATACAAACACCTTGGAGACAACATGGAAGTCATGGTTAAAGTGGTTGACAGCAACCGCGAATCGCTGGTTGGCCTGGTCCACAGCAATCAGCCGTTTGGCACCAGTTGGAGAGAATATCTGAACACTCCACCGCTGTCGCTCATTAATAAGGTCCCAAACCACTAGTCGAGACTTGGACAGGGCCAGGAGATGGGTGCCGACGATATGCAGAGACCGCACACGCGAACCTAGCATGTTTGGCAGAGTCTGGCAGACGGTGAAACGAGCGGCGTCAATCACATAGATGCTCGTCTCGAAGCCCATAACAAGCATACTCGAGTCGGGCGACCATGCAAGCGAGACAGCGCTCAGTGACATCGCACTTGGAGGTGGCAGGATCTTCCGCACACTCCAGGCGACGGTACGGGTTTGAACGTGAGAAACTCCAGAAGTGGTAATAGTGGGTTTCCACATTCGAACACCGCCATCAACAGCGGCCGTGACGAAGCCCAGGTCTTGGCATGGTACAATGTCGAGGACTGATTTATTGGCACCATGAGGAGCCTGGACTCGAGTCGCCAACTCCCACTTGCCAGACTTGTTGATGCTCCAGAACTTTAGAGAAATCTCTCGGTCGTCCTTGGACATGAGCCGATCGTTTGGCGGGGTGATTGTCTCATCCACGGTCGCCATCCATTCGCCATCGTTCGAGAAAGCAACATGAGTTACTTGTGGATCCATTAGAAGACTCTCAGACTTGACCTTACCGGTCTGGATGGTGGAGGCAACAGAAAACACCTGCACCTGGTCGTCCTTGAGAGGGTTATAAACCTGGATATGCGACCCTGTCTTCGTCGGGAAATATGCATGCTTGGTTTTAGGGTTGAGGTATAGAGGAGCAGTGAAGTCGCCGACCCGGTCATTGTCAAGCCGGTTCTTACGTCGTCGCTTCTCCTTTTCTGGGTCATTTGGAAGCTTGGAGAACACAGCCTTCACACCAGAAACCTGGAGACGCGACACAAGGTCAACGGCGGAAAGGACAAGAACCTGGTCGTCACCCAGATTCAGTGCGTAGAGCTCGCTTGTTGGGTCAACTGTGATGCCATTGATCTCGCCATCGAGTCGCGGCAGGAACTGAGTGTTGTCCGTTTCCAGCTGCCAGAAAACAAGAACCTTCTCCTTGCCGCCAGACAGGAGGTACTCTCCGTCCAACGAGAAGGACAGCGCGAGAACAGAGTCCACGTGCCATTTAAGCGCTCGGGCAGTAGGCTCTGGCTCTTCAAAGCACTTATAATAGAGATCAATCACACCAGTGACAGACCCGGTTGCTACAACACCAGTATCAGAGACGGCCAGGGCCAACAGTGGACGAGACCGCTTGAACGTCTTCTCCTTGACACCGTATTCGTCAACAAATCGGCCAACAGTGATCTGATCAACTTTCTTATGCCCTGAGTAGAACGCATAGTGCGAACCTGTAGTGGAAAGAGCAAACAGCTTAGCGTTCTTAACTTTAGTCAATAGTTTATGCTTGGACGGGTCCTCCAGAGGGATCTTAGTGACGCCCATAGTGGTAGAGTTTCCTGGGGCAGCAGTCACCGCAATCACCACCTTGTCTTCCTCCATGATTTTAATGATTCGCAGGACATTGTGTGTGAGATCAACCGATTCAACCGTTTTTTCCTGCCAGTTTACAATATCACACTTGCCCGTAGATCTCGAGACCCAGACCCGCTCTTGCGAGTCCAGGAACAGATCTGTGACATTATTAGAATCTATTGGCACCGATCTGACGCATTGCTTCGTCGCTAGAAGGTACACTCGCAGCTCTAGCGATGTGAGGACGATGAAATGTCTACTTTGTTAGCCCTAAGCGCAAAACAAGAGCCCAAACTTACGACTTGTCCTTAGTAAAGGCCGGCTTCACATTGGTGAACTTTCCTCCGACGGTCGAAGTCACCTTCCACGAAGGCTGCTTGCCTCTCTTTGGAATCATTTTCGGTATCTATTGCGATTTGGTGATGAAATTTCAAAGTGTTTTATCAGCGACCGACATAAATTTTTTTTTCGCGCGGCTGACTCCACCACTTATCACCCTAACTACACTGTAAATACGTACCGTCTACCAGAACCAGGAACTTGTATAGACGCTCAGATGTCTAGCATGTCGTGAAAAATGGCAAAGCTTGCATATATCATTAAATCATTTTAAATTTGACAAACGTCATTATCTACAGACACAATCTATAGCTATGTAATCAGTTAGTTTAAAGACGGTTCTTGATTCGGTGGTTCTGGGCCTTGATGAGAGTGTACAAAGTCTCCAGGTATGGCGTCTCAATGCCGTGCTTCTTGGCCAGCCTCAATGGGTTGCCCAGAATGACCTCGACTTCGGTCAGGCGGTTGTTCTTGATGTCATCGCACATACTGGTGCTAACCTTACCGAGGCCCTTGACCTTGACAATAAGCCCGTCGACGAACTCCTCATCAAGTGGGATGCCCTCCTTGTTGGCAATGGAGATCATGTCCAAAAAGACCTTTCGCGAGAGGCCCTGAGCAAATTCGCTAGAGTCGAACATGCTCTGAGTATCGAGCTGGCAAAGCGCAGTAGTTGGATTGAGACCAGCATTCCAAGTGCACTTCTCCCATCGCTTTCGCTGGATTTCCTCGGTGAGCTCAAAGTCGGAATTGGCAGCAGTAAGAATGGAGGCAAAAGTCTCAAGCGCCTTTCGGTCAGCAGCCTTCTGCTCCTCGGTCTGTCGGTAGCACGCACCGAGAATAGTCAGCTCCTTAACGGTGTGAGTGACCTCTCCCTCGCCAGTCTTGAATGCCGAAACCCACGGCACGCCAGCAAGGATTGGGTTCTCCGGGAACGCCTTGTGAAGTGGGACCTCCTGGGCAACACCGTTCTGGACAATGACAATAACAGTCTTGCCTGGAGTAACCACTGGTCGCAATTCGTTGGGGAGGTTTTCTGGCTCAAGCGCCTTGTTGGTGCAGATGATGAAGTCAAAGTCAGGCGATGGAATGTCAGTAGTGGCCTTGTAGGTACCAACTGGAGAGACCACCTGGTCGCCGTAAATTGAGGACTTCAACTTGAGGCCTCGCTCCTTAACTGGAGCGTAGTTGGACCGAGCAATGACGCTAAGGTTGACTATGTTGGATTTCTGGAGCACATAGGCGTACACACCGCCGACACTATTTCGGTTAGACCACCCCTATTTTCTGGGCATGAGACTTACCCACCGAGACCGTTAAGAAGTACGTTGTACATTGTTCTACTCTATACCTTTTTTTTTTCAATATACCAAATGTAAACCAGAGGGGGGTGGGGGGAGGGGGAGATTTATACCATTTCTCAACGGACTTGAGACCCCCATCTTTCTGATCTACTTGTATGCATTCCCAGTCGCGTCGGGGCTATCTGAATCGTACAGTCGGTACTTTCGGTCTCCGGGACCCGCGATTTCGGTCAGTTTGATTCTGGAGTCGAAGCGATTATGCACCTTTAGTAATTCAAGCTGTACCCTGTCTCTTTCAATGGGCTACGGTGCACCGACTGTTACATCACGTGATCATGTCGAGGTTCGTCATCTGAAACATGAAATTTTGGGGTTAACCATAGCCCGAGCTGAAGTAATGTACTGTAATGTAATGTAGTGTTACCGGTAGTTGGTTGAACATGTAAGTTTAATCAATTGCTTAAAGGAAGGTAGGCTCAAAGTAGTATTCTTGTACGGGCGGTTGTTTGTCAATCTGTGTGATACGATATGTACGATACGCATATCCTTTCTTCCGTATCGGTGGTTAAAACAATTGAATATACCATTGTTGGTACATGTAATGAAATTTATAGAGTACGTCAAGCTGGGATGAATAAATTGAGTAGCATGCTCAGGGTTTGTTCGCTGAACCTTGGAGGTGAAAGCAAGATCGAGCGGCTATCGCTTCGGATGTTACTTACTTATAACTGCGCAAAACGTATCGAGACGCACATATTCAACGCATACCGAACAGATCAGAGGTTATTTTCCCCACGGTAGATATAGTACTGCCCTAAAACTGTCTATATATACCCCACGGATGATTATTCCGGCGTGGGTCGTGACCCCCAATCCCCCCCCACGACCGAAAAACTATACTGTGGGGAAATGATACTCCGTTTTTACAAATACCTTACATATCCCACCATATATATAGTATAATAGATTGGGGAAGCTGTTTCGAGCCGTCAAAACGATTCACAGATGATTATTACTAACCTGAAAGATTTGGAGGAGGCCGCCTTGCCTCTGGCCGCCAAGGACCTGAGGGAGTTTTGGCAAAGCGGTGCCAACGAGCTCGTCACTCTGCGAGAGAACGAATCCAACTTCAACAACTACCGGATTCGAGCTCGAGCTATGAAGGACGTCTCCAAGATTGACATGAGGCCCAAGAAGCTGTTTGGCCGCCAGTTCAACATTCCAATTGGAATTGCGCCATGCTCGCACCACCAGATGGGTACTCCAGAGGGAGAGGTCGCTACTGTCAAGGCCTGCGAGGCTAATAAGTGGCCCATGGGTCTGAGTAGTTACTCGAACCGCTCTGCTGAAGAGGTCATTGCGGCGGGTCCAAACTCGGCTGTCTTCTTCCAGCTCTACGTGTTCAAGAACCGGCAGACTTCGGTGGACTTGATCCGACGAGTCGAAAAGGCTGGATACAAGGCGATCCTGCTTACTGTGGACACGCCATACGTCGGACAGCGGTACTCTGACCGGAAGAACAAGTTTGTACTTCCGAAGCACGTATCGCTCGGCAACTTCCCAAACTCGTCTGTGCCAAACCCGGTCGAGCGAGGTAAGGGCAGCGAGGAGAATCTCTCCAAGAACGCCAACATGATCGATCCGTCGCTCAACTGGGCCGAGACGATTCCATGGCTACGAGCAAACACCAAGCTTGAGATCTGGGTCAAGGGTATTGTCACTGCCGAGGACACCGAGGCCGCTATTTCTGCTGGTGTCGACGGTATTTGGGTCTCCAACCACGGCGGTCGGCAGCTTGACTACGGATTGTCTACGATTGAGGCTCTACCAGAAGTGGTGGCCGCTGCAAAGGGCAGGGTCCCAATCCACATGGACGGAGGTGTGCGACGGGGAGCTGATGTATTCCGGGCGCTAGCTCTGGGTGCAGACTTTGTGTGGCTTGCGCGACCGGCTCTCTACGGCCTTCTCTACGACGGCCAGAAGGGTGTGGAGCTGATGCAGAACCTGCTACAAGAAGAACTCAAGATTGTCATGGCATTGGCTGGTACTCCTAAGATCAGCGATATTGGGGTCAACAGCCTGATTAGAGTGTGGCCGCGACCGGAGCGAGTGTATAAACTTTAAGCTGTAGTCGAAGTAGTATTATCACCTTGCTCTCTAGCGGCCTTGTTCTGTGCCAGTTGCTGTCGAATTGCGTCGAGTTCTTGTTGGAGTCGTTCGAGCTCTCGGTTTTCTTTGTCGATCGACTCTCGGCTCTTTTCGACCGTCTTCTTCAGTTCGTTCTCCATGGTGCCGTAAATGCTAAAAAGAATAGAGTGTAAAGTAAGGGATGAGGGGAAGTCGAGAGGGGTATTTATATCATTACAATACGCTTTGTTTATGTCTGCGATTGGCTACATCTCATCCGCCTATGATGTAAAGGAACATGCGCCGCACAGCGGTCTCATCTGCCGTCGCCATCCCTGAACCCTGTCAATCCATATACCAATTTTTTTGCATTTACGTTTGTAGGCAGTGGGGCATGTATGAGTGGATATATCGTTTTAATAGATTAATTTCTTCTAACGTACAGTGCTGTTTACGTTGCGTTATATGGTAGATATACTGACCAAGGGCATGCATGTCTGAGTTTGACAGCTGAGCCGCACTTCTTACAGGTACAAGAAAGCGATATCGTATATATACACGCCCTGACGACAAGTACCAAAAGTCTTAGTAGCCCCATGTGCCCCTCCAAGGCTTGCTTATCTATTATAACGGAATAAACGGGTCAGGCGAGTTGGCCCACTTCAAGAGACGCCGCAAGCGGCTCGTTGTTGCGATGACTAAGCACTGCGCCGATATTACTCCCGCCCTTACGTAAGGCGGTTCCCAATTTTTTCAACCCAAGCGCAAATCGAAATATTAAATCTTTTCTCATTGCGATAAAGTGGAAATAAAGTGGAAGTGGAGAGATGATTATTCCAGTCAGGTGTTTCTCGTGCGGAAAGGTATGTGCCGTGTGTTGTTTGTCTGTGCAGTATTAACAGAAGACAGGTCGTTGGTGATAAGTGGGAGACCTACTTGCAGTATCTTCAGGAGGACAACACTGAAGGGTAAGTTCGAAATCGCGGGTTTCGTTGGTTGGTGATCTCTAGGATTTTACCAAATGGAAGAGACTGTTATGCTGTTGCGAAGAGTTGGAGATTTGCTAACGTGGAATAGACAAGCTTTGGACAAGCTCAAGCTGAAGCGATACTGCTGCCGACGAATGATCCTTACACACGTTGATCTTATTGAAAAGTTCCTGCGATACAATCCGTTTGAGAAGAAGGAGCTCAACTAGACTGGATAATGGCATATTATATTGTTTCGCGGCTTTGGACCCGGCCAGGTAGCTTAACTCCGGAGCGACTCACTAGCATGTATTTATTACGATTCGATTACAGATTTCGTTGGTCTTTTGGTTAAATGTATATTTTAATTAACTAGGTTATTAGAAGCGCACAAACTCGTAGATGATGATGGATATGTTGAATGCTATGAGGAAGGCTGCATTGTTAGTCCGTCCGTCGTCTCACATTATTAAATGACCGAATGGCTTGTGATATGGATCAACTTACGTCGCATTACTGTGCGGATAGCCTGGATGAGGCTTAGCAGTCGCATTTTCACCGACTCCTCGCCTGGAGCTGCGCCAAAGCCGGCATTTTCGCTCGCAGCCCACCCCACTAGTCGTGTTAGTCGCTTGAGCTCAGCAATTCAGTCCACAAAATACAACCCCAGAATGAAGTACAAAACACAGCCCCAGAATGAACAACCCCAGAATGAAGCAAATAGATAATAAATGCAAACAGGAACTACAATCAACACTTACGTCTGGCGAGGAACCTCTCTTCGTTGAGAATCGCAACTGCGTTTAACAGCAGAACAATGACTACTCGTTAGCACCAGCCTACAACCCTGCCCTCTACACACCATAGTAAATGAGCCCGAGGAACATTGTACGCGTCTATCTAGACAAGATGGAGAGAATGTGATGTGTCTGATTGCGTCTCACCGCACTATCGTGGCAAGCGACATCGTTGGGATTCCCAAAACCAACCCACTACACCAAACAAAGTAGAATACCAAATAAAGCAGGGCTGGAACACAGAATGAACCTGATAGCGGCACGACGGGTTGCCTCGTCGGCCCGTGTCAACGCGCTCAAGCGGTACTCGACCTATAACCGGATACCCATGGCGCGGATCACGCTGCTTCACCAGTCGCCGTCGCCCCAGCTCGCCCTGAGGCGGCTCCACCAGTACCACGGCGTCCAGGTGCGCACCTTTTCCTGGAGCAGCCTTCCCAAGTTCGCTGGGAAGCTTGCCAGGGTGCCGGCGGCCGTGGGATCAGCTGTCGTAGGCGGCGCCGCCTACGTGAACTACAAAGTGCAGGAAGTGCAGAGCTACACGACCGACAAGCTCCATGAGGCGACAGAGTGGCTCTCGGACTCGTACAGCTCTGCCAAGGAAGCGCTCCAGGCAATTGAACTGCCGGATTTCTCTCTGGGCGAGTTTGCCGCTGACAAGTTTGGCGCAAAGCCCAAAAAGAGCCCCCAAAAGACAGAGGGCGGGCCTGAGGGCGGGCCCGAGGGCGGGCCTGAGGGCAGTGGCGAAGACGCCACAGTAGTGGGTGCGGCGGCTGCGGCGGCTGCGGCGGTGGCGTCGCGGGACGAGGACGGAGAAGACCAGATCATGCTGCTGACCAAGAAGATGATTGAGATCCGCTCGATTCTGCAGCGGGTGGACCAGTCGGACACGCTGCAGCTGCCGTCCATAGTCGTAATCGGATCGCAGTCCTCGGGCAAGAGCTCGGTGCTCGAGGCCATTGTCGGCCACGAGTTCCTGCCCAAGGGGTCGAACATGGTTACGCGGCGCCCCATTGAGCTCACGCTGGTAAATACTCCTGACAGTGCGGCGGAATACGGCGAATTCCCTGCTCTGGGGCTGGGGAAGATTACGGATTTCGGCCAGGTCCAGAGAACGCTCACTGACCTCAATCTCGCGGTTCCCGAGACAGAAGCCGTCTCGGACGACCCGATCCAGCTCCACATCTACTCGCCCAATGTACCTGACCTGACTATGATCGACCTTCCGGGGTACATTCAGGTGGCGGCGTCGGACCAACCGGGGTCACTCAAGCAGAAGATCAATAGCCTCTGCGAAAAGTATATCCAGCCGCCCAATGTGATTCTGGCCATTTCTGCGGCCGACGTGGACCTGGCCAACTCGAGTGCTCTCCGGGCTTCACGTCGAGTAGACCCACGTGGTGAGCGGACCATTGGCGTCATCACCAAGATGGATCTCGTCGACCCATCGCGTGGCGTGGATATCCTCGAAAACCAGAGCTACCCGCTGCAGATGGGCTATGTCGGCGTCATCACGAAGACGCCGTCGCCTGGGCAGGGGGTCGGGTTCTTCCGGAGGGGGCTCTCGTCGTCCATTACTTCGCTTGTCGCGCACAACGAGAGCAACTATTTTGGGCAGCACGCTGAGTACAGCGACTGCACCGTGGGCACTCTGAGTCTGCGGTCAAAGCTCATGTCCGTCCTCGAAAAGACAATGGCCAACAGCCTCCAGCCGACCGCGGACGCAATCCACCAGGAGCTCGAGGAAGCATCGTACCAGTTCAAGGTCGAGTACAACGACCGGACGCTGACTCCGCAGACGTATCTCGCCGGGTCGGTGGACGCTTTCAAGCTGGCGTTCAAGGACCTGACCACGCGGCTCGGGCGCAACGAGGTGAAGAAGATCCTCAAGTGCGAATTCGACCAGCGGGTGCTCGATCTCCTCGCCCAGCGGTACTGGAACAAGCCCTATGAGGCGACTCGGGGGTCCATCCCCAACGAGCCGCCGCTGGCGGAGCTGCCCAACGCCGTGCCGGACGACATTTTCTGGCACCGCAAGCTCGACGCATCAACGTCAAGTCTCACCAAGCTCGGCGTCGGCCGGCTGTCTACTAATCTTGTCATCAACACTCTGTCCAACGAAATGGAGCGCCTTGTAGATAACACCAACTTCAGAAACCACCCCTTTGCGCGGGACGTGATCGGCGAGGCCGCCGACAATATCCTCAACATGCGGTACTACTCGACAGCGGACCAGGTGGAGAACTGCATCAAGCCATACAAGTACGAGGTGGAGGTGGAGGACCGGGAGTGGGCTAGCTCGCGGGACCATGCATACAATCTTCTCAAGGAGGAGCTGCGCCAGTGCGACGACAACTACAGCTCGCTGCGGCGGGCTATCGGTTCCTCCAAGCTGAGCCAGGTTATGAAGTTCATTGAGAAGTCGCGGCAGAACAGCCAGAGCAATGGCGCACCTGCGCCGCTGCCAGTTGAGAACGAAGCATTCGGGTTCTCTCAGGCGCTGATTGCAAAGGGCAGGGAGGCCATCTTCCTGCGGGACCGCAGCGACATTCTCAAGATGCGCATGGCGGCCGTTCGATCGCGGCAATGCAAGAACAAGGAGAACAAGTACTACTGTCCGGAGGTGTTCCTGGACGTTGTTGCCGATAAGCTGACCCAAACGGCGGTGCTTTTCCTCAACGTGGAGCTCTTGTCTGATTTCTACTACAACTTCCCGCGGGAGCTCGACAACAAGCTGGTGAAGAACCTGACCGAGCAGCAGATTGAGGCGTTTGCCAAAGAGGACCCGCGTATTAAGAGCCACATTGAGCTCCAGCAGCGTAAGGAGCTTCTCGAACTTGCATTGAACAAAATTGAAGGGGTCATGGAGCTCGAAAAGAGCCGTGTCCGAGATGGTACGGAATACTCGAGATTTAAATAGCCACCTTGTAATGATAATGGATACTCTTGTCAATAGAATGGCAAATTTTGTCATAATGATAATTGATGCTCTTGTGAATAGAATAGCAAATTTTGTCATAATCATAATTGATACTCTTGTGAATAGAATAGCAAATTTTGTCATAATGATAATGGGTGCTCTTGTCAATAGAATAGCAGATTGCCATAATGATAATGGATACTCTTGTCAATAGAATGGCAAATTTTCTCATAATGGACTCTTGTCAATATAATAGCAAATTTTGTCATAAATAGTGGAGATTAGCGGATATTACATACGGGTTAGTGCCAGAAAAAGTCCAGCACCTGGTCGTACTGCTTGAGAAAGTACCCCGAGGCTTGCGGCATGCGCACTATTTTCACCAGCGAGATGATACTAGCTGTGACGGTCGCAAAAAACGCAGTGTATACCACGTTTCGGCTGCGCCTGCCATAGGCACGGAGCCATTTTCTCGACCCCCAGATGATGTGATGCGAAGCAAAGCCAATGAAGAAAAGATAGTACGCCCACGATAGCCACGGGCTTCGGTCAAAGGCTCTTGCAATATACGCCAGCGAGATTGAAGAGCTGTCGCCTAGGATCATCTCGGGGCCAATGCGATTCATAAGAATGTGTGGAATTACAAGCGTCGCCAGCATGTGGCCGGACTTTGCTGTTGGAGACATGAGCCTTGCAATAATTCGCCTCAGGCTTGGGAACTCATCACGAGCAAGGTAGTCAGCTTTGATCTTCCTCCACAGGATGTACCCGCCAGAGGCGAGATGGAGGCCAATTGCTCCGTAGACAATTACAGGTTCAATTAGCTGCTCCTGGTACAGAGCATTGGCAAACCTCATTGTCGCGTCACCGGCTTCGACTGAAATCAGCGGCGCAACAATGACGGAAGAGGCGTGGAGCGTCATGAACGATAAAAAGGAGTACGAAGAGTATCTCTGGACGGTATTCGCCCACCACAGTGGGTCTTTCTTGGGGGGACCCGTCGCAGGCACTTTTTCATCCTCAGCTATTGGCTCGGATACGGGATCTGGGGAGACCGGGGTTAAATCTTCTTTCGCCATGGTATGCTTTGATCTGCTTATCTCTGAGGGTATCGATTGGTGGGTATTAAGGCCGCGCGCCCATCTTTACCGTTACAACAATCACCACTACAACTAACAGGTACAGTTAGCCATCTTTGTACCAATTTTGTACCAATTTTGGGGTTATTATTAAAGCTACGCGTAAGTATGGATTAGGTGCATAAGTACAGTGTAGTGAGCTATGGAATTAATTCTACAGACGTTTACTACAGTATAGGCTTTCGTTGCCGTTGGTGCGGCTGTGCAGTTGCAATCAGCGGGCATAAATATGTGGTACACTGTACTCTATCACGGTTATCACTATATTGCGACAGTGCATATGTTAATCGTCTTTATGGATTTTATTCCTGGCTCAATTTAGCTACAGTACTACCTAGGAAAAGCTCAATTTGGTATGACACTTGATAAAAGCGAAAAGTAGATCTAAAGGAGCCAATTTGCAATTGTACATGGAAGTCCTACTGTGAATCCGTTGTATTATCCAGAGTAACGGAATACACTGCAATTGTACTGTTATTGTGTGCCACTTACTTGAAGGATATATATGGTAACTCCAACTTGTATTTATAATTCCGTAAGTACAGATAAGTGATTTGTTCATTCTATTTTGTATTGCAATGAATTACCTAGTATCGTATTAATAATGTTCTCCAAGGCGCTCCATTTCGTTGGAAAGAGTGTTAATGACAAGGTTACTGTAGTACAGTACTGTAGCAATAATGTGCGTCTACGGGTAGCTGCAGTAGCTAGTTACAGCGTAACAAGACGTTCCCAGCGGCGTGAGTAACGGCAGCGGGGTCTGGCTACAGGAGTTGAGTGACTGCGGCAGCACCTGCTACGTTACCTCCGCCGCAGGCCCCCCCCCTCCGGGGACCTGCTACGGCGGTATGGCTGTCTATTCTTGGGCCTCCGGGGCCTGCTACGGCGGTATGGCTTGGGCCAACCGAGGAGGATGCGTGGGGCTGAAATATGCACGGAAAGCCACGGAAAACACGCCCCGGTGGTGAATCAAAGAGGCCCATCGGCAAGGAAACATCGACATTGGAGAGGCCGACCTTCAACGAGCGACGAAATGGCCGACGTGCGGGCAGACTTGAAGAGAAAAGGATCCGGGGAGCCGCCGCGGCCCCGCAAACGAGCCGAGCTCGACCCGCTGGCGAGCAGCGAGGCCCCCGAGGTGTACTGCATCTGCAAAAAGCCGGATAACGGCGAGCGAATGATCGGGTGCGACCACTGCGAGGACTGGTTCCATTGCGACTGCGTCGGGGTGACCGTTGTGGACGAGCCCAAGATCAGCACCTATGCATGCCCGCGGTGCGTAGACAAGGGCCTATCGATTACATGGAAGCCAAAGTGCCGCCTCGAAACCTGCATCAGCTCAGCCGACACTGCGAACCGGTCCAAGTTCTGCAGCGAGGCGCACGGCGTCGAGTTTTTCCGCAAAAAGGCGCGCCAGCTGGCCAAGTCGAACGTTTCGCCGGAGCAGCTGGCGGCTCTGGCGCAGCCGTACGACGAGCTCAAGGCATTCAAGGAGCTCGGGCGCAAGCTTCCGCAGGTCAACGGCTCTGAGGAGCCCAGCGCCGAGGTCGAGGGCCTCAGCGAGGAGAAGGAGGGCGCGCAGAAGGAATTGGCCAATTGGAAGGCTCTCTCGACCTTCCTGGGTCTTTTGAAAGAGCGGGTCAAAGTCGTCAATGACGAGTCTGACGTGAGCCAGGGCATTTGTGGGTACGATCCGATAGTCACAGACCCCGAGTGGGAGGTTGTTCTGCGGTGTGTGGACGATCCTGCTGCCATTGAGGAGCGGGACACGCATCTGTGCATGGTGCCGAAGCGCAAGTGCAAGCATCAAGACTGGTATCTCATGGCCACTAGAAACGCCAGCCACCACATTTCGGAGATTTCGGACAAGATTTTGGACATTGACAAGAAGTCGTCGACTGTTTTAGAGGACGTTAAGCTCAACAAGCTGGCGGCGCCCGAGTATGCGGTCAACATTGCCGTTCCCTATGTATAGTATCCCACGGGCTTGTATTATTATTATCTATCATATATACAGCATATTTTTCCACTATCTATACGTCACAGAGTATCACAGTTTGTGGTTGTATATGATTACCGAGTAGTATGAAATGTGGTAGTATTGTCGTAATTGTTGTACTACAGAATCATTGTGGTATTACAGAAGCATTGTGGTATTACAGAGGCATTGTGGTATTACAGAGACACTGTGGTATTACAGAAGCATTGTGGTATTGCAACACTAGAGTAATGACAGTGGTATTATGGCAATGGTTGTAAGATACGGGGGTCTGGGGGCTGGCCCCCAGCTACGGGGGGTTTGGGGGGCAGCG
>JAKTQJ010000133.1:0-25479 GCA_030558835.1 Blastobotrys illinoisensis | reverse complement strand
ATGGCTTCAATAGGTTTCTTAGGATTCTGTGTATGAAGTCATCATATGTATGTAGTAGGATTAGATGTAGATTCAAGAGCATACTTTACAGCAGCTACTTTAAGCGGTGAATTGATGGTCGATATCGGTGAATTGATCGGATCACTTAAGTTTTCCGACGACAGGTTGGGTCGCGCGCGTTGCAACATAAACCCGCCGCAACAGAGCGCAGAACCGCAAAACAAGCCATGGACCTCCAGGCGTTGGACAATCCAGTGATCGAGGAGCCCCAGGAAGAGGCTCCTCCCCTCCCCCCGCTGCCGCCAGCCCAGCCGCTGCCGCTGGCGGCACCGTTTGCCGAGCCTGTCGCCAACGAGTCCCTCGCAAATGAGCCCCTCGCCATCGCAGAAACGGCCGAGCCAATGGCGCCGTCTTTAGACACGGACGACGGCGACGAGCTCGAGCCCATTGCGGAGGAAGGCGAAGGCGCGCACGTGCGGCGGTCGAAGCGCCAGCGATCGAACACGGTGAGCAACTCGACGCCGCGGCAGTCGAAGCGCCACTCGTCGTCGTCGCGGCGCAAGAGCGACCAGGGCTCGCAGAAGCGCAACCACAACCGCACGTTCCACCTGCTGGCGTCCGGGTCGAAGCTGCGGCACCTCAAGAAGAAGGACGGCGAGCCGCTGTGGCGGGCGGACATCCAGTACGACTTTCTGCACGCCGTCTTCCACAACGAGCAGAAGGTGTTCACGAACATTGCCACGGGGGAGCCCGGGTACACGTTTGCGGACATATACGTGGACGCGATGGCGCGGTCGTCCAAGTGCTCCAAGGTGCTCCGCGAGAAGCTGGTCGGGGACAAGACGGCCGGGGTGAACATGGCGATGGTGTGCCTGCTGGTGAACATTGGGCGGATGAACACGACGCTCAACTTTTTCCCCGAGATGAAGGCTGTTCTGCGGACATATCACTCGATTCCGTCGCTGCAGACGCAGTCGGACCAGTCGGACTACAAGCAGCTCCAGGACGCTCCACGACTCAAGAGCATTCTCAAGGGCGCGTGTGAAGACACGCCTGAGCCGGTCACGATCGAGGAGATGGTCGCTAATGGCAAGATTCCGCACACGAACCCGATAAACCTCATCTTTCTGCTCGCCACGTTTGAGCCCAAGGTCACGGAGCAGTTCTTTTACCCGCCGTACGACTTTTTCGACCTCATCATGACCAAGGAGCTGTCGAGCCAGAGCCGGGCGACGGCGTTCCTGTGGCTCATGTGGGCCTATCTCAACACGAACCTGACCGACGAGGAGCTCCAGAGCAACCCGTTTGGCCGCGGAGTGTACAATGGCACGAAGATCCCCGGGCTTGTCACGCTGGCCCCGGAGGAGGTGGCGAGGGAGAACGTCGACACGCCGCAGGAGGTGGAGTTTGGCGCGCAGATGACCAAGGAGCGCAACGACTACATTGACGCCGTCAACTCGAACGAAATGATGGCCGGCGCAGGGGAAAAGGGCAGCGCCACGCGTACGCGCAAGAGGCTGTCGCTGCAGGGCATTCCGCGGTCGCAGGGCAGCAACGGCAGCGCCAGCAGCGGCGGGTCCCGCAAGAAGGGCGACCAGGGCGAGAAAAAGACGACAAAGATCAAGCTCCAGGTGAAAACCGGCGGGCGCAGAGGCGGCAAGCCGCCAGTGGCGGAGATCAGGGCCCGCAAGTGCCACAAGGAAATCGACAAGCTGCTCGTCGGCAAGGACCGCCGGCGGCGGCGGGTGCGGTATCAGATGGGCGCGCTCGAGTGGACGTGGAACAAGATCAAGGACGAGGATCCGATTTACAATTCAGAGGACGAGATGGTCATCAGCGAAAAGAGCGCAGCTCCTAGCAGCAGCAATGGCAGTAGCAGCAGCAACGGCGCCGAGGAGGGCGTGAAGAAGCGCAAGAGGGCCCAGCTGCCGCCGGGGTCGCCCACGGGCAACGAAGTAGAGGGCACCTTGGTGCAGGCGGCACAGCCAATTGCGCTTCCGCCGATGCCTACAAAGAGCACCGGGTACGACGACTACGGCGAAGAGAGCACTGCGTTGCTGCGGGCGTTTAGACGGGCTCAGCGATGGGTCAGGCGGTGGAACGGCATTGAGTCGCCGCACGAGGAGGAGGAAATGGACGACGAAATGGCTCTTGACGACCCGCTGGCGGTTTAATATTATTATTTATAGGACTATTTGCTTTATCAAAAAAAAAAACCAATATTAATTTATAGCTCCACGGGGGGTCTGGGGGGTCTCCCCCCAGCTACGGGAGCTCGAGGGCTGGCCCTCGAATACCCTGGCTGGAGTGCTTATGGGGGGCCAACCCCCCATACCCCCCGTGGCTGGGGGCCAGCCCCCAGACCCCCGTTACACCTTAATTGGGCAGTCTTATAGTACATCATATACCTCAATTGTGTCGTCTTCAATGGGGTTTAAGATTATAAGCGTACCGGTGAATTTCTTCGACTATGCAGTATATACTGTATTGTACAATACGGACATTGTTTAATGTACTGCGGTACCCACTTGGGGTCATCTTCTGAGTATAGCTGCAAATACAACGGTGGCGGCGCGGACCCCTCGTTGCCGAACGAGAATGTCGAATACTTGGCCGTATTTGCGCAGATTATCCGGCAATGGGCTACCGTCGACCAACGACAGGGCAATTGACGGGCTGGTGTAAAACTCGGCTGTGGTTTTGTCGAAAAAGGCCTGCCAGTTGAGCGTCAACACCCACAGGTTTCCCACCTCAAACGAAATCCCCGGGGCGCAAAACCCGCTATCCGGATCGAACCAAAGGTCGTCCAGAGGCTCAATTTCCTCGCAGAGGCTCTCAAACACTTTATTCCTTCTAGCAAGGTGGGCTGCGTATTGCGACAGGCCGTGCATGAGAGCTAATATGTTTCCCGACGCCTTGCACGTTTGTACCAGCGGGGTTAGTTCGCGTTTCGCATCTACTGGCGTGATTTCCCTCGCATCAATTCCATGCACTTCGTTGGTGAGGGGAGAGCTACTAATGGCTACAGTGAGCTCAAACGCAGTCTCGTAGGACACTTTGAGAATTGTGTACTGCACATGGCGGGTTTTCTGGCGGAGGTTGACCCGCTCTATTTTTAAGGAGTGGAACTTGGAGTCACTGGGCAGAGGTGCTACGCTGGCAGTTTTTGGCGGCTCGGGCGGGACAAGCTTGTGGATGCTCTGGTCGTTATTGTTGAGCAGTTGGTTTATTATAGTTTGGGTGGTCTGTTCCCGCTGCGGCTCTTTTACCAGGGCGATTTGTGTCTTCCAATACTGTTCCTGGGCCTTGAGATGCTCGAGCTTTTGTACGAGCCGCTCACGGGCCTCTTGCTCCACAGATGGCAGAATCGCCATGAACGTTTAATTGGTCGAATGAACGTTTAATCGAATGCACGGCTGTCCCAAATCATCAAATCATAACAAATCCAGCCGCACCTTTATCGCACAACAGTTGATCGATCGATCACTAATCAACTCATTTCATTCATTTTATTTTAATATAATTTCATGTGCAAGTTTATTGTAATATAATTTAATGTGCAAGGGCTGTGCCGTATATCTCTGAACACTTTTACGTGTAAAACGAGTGGCATTGAAAAGGCAGGACTCTTTCGTCAATACACTTGTTACAGCTCCCAACAACGTAACAAAAAGTCCGCTACAAAATATTACACGGGCCCCGCTGACCAGTGCTTCAAGAGGTACTGTTACTGTTACTTTGACATGTTACTTTTGACATTCAGTGCAATACTCAACAATGTAATCCATATATTCTTTTTCTACTCTGAAAATATGGGTCCGTGTAACCTTTGCAGGACTGAACAAGCAAAGGATCAAATTAGACTATAATACAACAATACGCCGTAAGACTCATAGGCCCTCGTATCGCAATGGCCAATAATATCCTCCATCGGTTTATATGTAAAACGGTTTATATGTAAACCTGCCATGTGACTCGGAGCCCGACTTGCAGTACCTTTAAAACTACTGTAGTAAAGAACAACACCTGGGCTCACCAACCGCTCCTATACGACGACAGCGGCCTGCAGCAGGGCAAGCCACAACGACGGTGGTCACAGACCACGTTTTTGTGCATCAAGCTTTGGCACGGCTGTGCGGATCACGTGATCGCGGCTCAAAAAAAGGAAGCGCCCAGCCACCCCTCATCCCCCCCCCTTCAATGGGCGTTTGAAAGAACGGCTGTAGAGCGCCTTGTCGGAGAGTGTAGTAGATTAATCCCCTTGGGCAGTACTAAATAGTAGCACAAACCAATCGTAGGCGATCTGTGGCTGGATCGAGTTAAAAAACTGCGACGCGCGTTGCCCGGAGAGTGGCCGCCGAAGTAAAAGATATAGGACATTGCCATACGGGCCCACGTGCATAGGGATCGCACATTAGTGGATCACATAGTGCATCGAGGGACAGATTCAAAAGGCTCTATATAATAGCGAGCATCTACCCTAACAGGAAGACCCCAGAGCAAAAACAGCAGCCTCCAGCCAAGGTAGAGAAATTAAATAATGCTGTTCGGGGTGAGGCTGGCCAACGAAATATACCCGCCGTGGAAGCACGCGTACATTTCGTACGAGAAGCTCAAGAAGCTGCTCAAGGAGTCCATTGTCTTCTCGGATGGCGAGGAGCAGGAGTCGTGGTCCGAGGAGGACGAGTCGCGATTCGTTTCGGCGCTCGACAAGGAGCTCGAAAAAGTGTACTCGTTTGAAACGGGCCGCTACAATGACCTCAGCGAGCGCATTGCAAGGCTCGAAACAAAGTTCGCGCCGGAGGCCCTGGCCGGCGGCGTCCAGAGCCTGCTCTCGCCCGAAGTAGAGTCGGAGATGGAGGACATTCTCGAGAACACGACGCAGCTCGAGCGCTTCTCGCGGCTCAACTACACGGGGTTCATCAAAATCGTAAAGAAGCACGACCGCCTGCACCCGCGGTACCAGGTCAAGCCATTGCTGCGGGTGCGGCTTGCGGCGCTGCCGTTCCACAATGAGGACTACTCGCCGCTGCTCTACCGCCTCTCGGCGATATACCAGCTCATGGCCGAGAACGTTGGCTCCGCGGTGCCGAACAATGCCTCCGCCGTCATGTCGAGCTTCCGCGAGGACTCTGACTACACGACGCTCAAGTTCTGGGTGCACCCGGAGAACGTGATGGAGCTCAAGACTAAGATCCTGCGGCGCCTGCCGGTGCTCGTGTACAACCAGGAGGGTTCGTACGACGACCACGCCAACAGCGACCCAATGATCACCTCTCTGTACTTTGACAACCCGAACTTTGAGCTCTACGAGTCTGAGCTCGAGAAGAAGCGGGCTGAGGGCGCCACGCCGTCGCTGCGGCTGCGGTGGTACGGCCAGCTGTCCGAAGGGCACTCGGTCAAGCTCGAGAGGCGCGATGCCGAGTCTACCAACATCAAGCTCAAGGAGAAGCACGTGCAGCCGTTCCTCTTGGGGAACCCCGAGGCGCCGACGATCAAAAAGAACCTGCGCAAGATGCGCGACCGCAATGCGCCGCAGAGCGAGATTGACGGGTTCCAGGCGCAGGTCAAGAGCCTCCAGGGATACATCAAGGACCACCGCCTGGCCCCGGTTATGCGGACTGTGTTCACGCGGACGGCGTTTGAAATCCCCGGCGACGACCACGTGCGGGTCATCCTCGACTCGGACATTGTGTTCATCAGAGAGGACTCGTTCGACGCCGACCGCCCCATCCGTGACCCAGACTACTGGCGCCGCGCTGACCTCGACGTTCCGGGCGAGGCCGACCCGCTCAAGCGAGTGCGTAAGGGCGAATACTCGCGGTTCCCGTACTCGGTGCTTGAAATCCGCGTCAAGTCTAAGGTGCCGCCCTCGGGCGCCTCTGCGTCGGTGGGGTCTGTAAGGTCCAAGCTGTGGGACAAGCACAGCGGTTGGATCGAGGAGATTATCTCGTCGAGCCTTGTCAAGGAGGTGCCGCAGTTCTCAAAGTTTGTGCAGGGAATTGCGTCCCTATTTGCCGAAGACGACCGGCTTGACGCGCTGCCGTTCTGGCTCTCGGACTTGGAGCAGGATATCCGCCAGGACCCGACAACTGTTTTCAAGCAGCAGCGGGAGCGGTTTAACAACAGCTATCTGGCGCAGCAGGACCTCAAGGCTTCGTCGCCGAGCTACGATGAAGACGACTCTTCCGACGGCGCTAGCACGTCTTCAAGAAGACCGCAGCGTGGTGTTGGCTACCCGGAGTGGATTGAGCATGGCGACAACGCGCGGTTGAGCATGGATTCGGAGGACGAGGAGGTGGTGCTTCCTCCGGGAGTAGTCAAGCCGCAGTCGTGGCTCAAGAACCAGGGCGCGGTCAAGGTCGAGGCCAAGGTGTGGCTGGCCAACGAGCGGACCTTCAACAAGTGGCTGAGCGTGACGGTGATGCTCTCGGCGCTCACTTTTGCGCTGTACAACTCTGTAGAGCGGGCTTCTGATTCGCTTGCGGCAGAGAGAGTTGCCTATGTTCTTTTTGCATTGACCTTGTTCTCCGGCGTCTGGGGGTACGTTATCTACATGAAGCGCCTCAAGTACATTCATGATCGCACCGACAAGCATTTCGACGCCCCGCTGGGCCCACTTATCCTGGCAGTGACCTTGCTTGTTGTGCTAACCGTCAACTTTTACTACTCGTTGAAAAACAGAATATCTGTTTAATTATTTGCATATAGACTAATCTATCTTAATCGCGAACACTGCCTTAAATTTCAGGATATATGAAATTCTGCTTGGCTATTTCGAAACCCCTACAGGCACACTACCACATCACTTAAGTAGTTAGACGGAGATCACTTATGTAGTTAGACGGAGTGGGGGTTGGAATAATTAAAAAGTCTAGATAGCTTAGTTGGCAAGCGCGCCCATAGGATCCCATGGAGGGAGCACAATTGGCTCCTTGTCGTCAAGAGCCTTGGCTACACCAGAAGAGAGCTTGCTCTTCTCGGTGACAATCTGGTAGACGTACTCCTTAAAGTAGTCGTGGGTCATGACATAGAAGCCCTTCTTGCCATTGTCCTCACCCCACGAGTTCTGCACTCGCCATCGCACTGGCTTGCCATCCTCAATGTGCACTCCGGTGAGAACCATGGCATGGGTCATAAGAGACTGGTGGTATTCGAGTCGCTTGGCCTTGTTCTGCTCCGGGTTGAACCCAACGAGCTTGTAGTCCCAGACGTCCAACGAGAATACTCCGCTCGTCTTATCCATGTAGAGAGGGGTATGAGACCCAAAGAACACTGGCTCGTTCTTCTTGATCTTGTCAATGGCGTGCTGGGCAACGTCATCAATGCTGGCGTTGAGATAGCTCACGTCCCGCACCCCACCGACAACATTACCAAGTCGGTCGACCTTGATCATTCGGTTATACTCGTTTCGCGGGTCGTGGACGAGCGAAACGGTCTCCTTGAGGTCCTCAATATGGTCCTGGTAGAACTTGAGCGGAGTCGACTTGATGCTGCCGTACTTCTTGTCCTTATCAGTGTAGTGCCAAGTGAACTCAGCATTAACCGCTGGAGGAGCGCCAAAGAAGAGAACGAGCGTCTTGTGGACCTCCTTCATGTACTCAACTCGGAGCGCCTCAGCGTCCTTGCCGGCGGCAATTGCGTCCCGCAGCTTCTCAGCGTAGTCTCGGAGCATCGTCGTGATGACAAAGTTGCACCGCGCACTGGCAGTGGAGCTCCAGGCGTCTGGGTAGATGTCCTGCGGCACCAGGCCGTACTTCTCTACGAGGGTCACAATCATGTCAAACTGACCGCCATCCTGGACAGGGTCGGTCAAAAGGTGCTGTACGAGTCGGGAATCGACCTCCTCACCAGCAGTCTGAATGATCTGATCCAGGAAATAGTTGGCCTTCTCAAGCTTATCGTAGAAGAAAAGATAGGTCTGCGACAGCTGGAGCTCTGAGAGGTTGTACTTCTTCATGATTGGCACTCGGAACAGGTTGGTGGCCGCGAAAATCCAGCACCGGCCAGAGGACTTTTGGTTAGTGATAGGAGAACCCTCGTTCTCAACGGAGGTGTTGAAGACGTGTGGGGTATTAATGATCTCCTTTCGGTTAAGCAGCGCCTTGGTGGGGTCCTGGTTCTGCAGGACCGTCGAGGCAAGCTGGAGGGTGATATCCTCCTCATAGGACTTGGTCCAGGTGTCTAGAGATTCAATTGGTAGAGTCATTTTTTGTTAGATCGTGGCTTCTTGGGCCGGTGGTGGGGCGGGACCTTTTATATGCGTGATCGGCGATGAGTAACCCTGATGCCGTGTGATGAAATGCTGTGCCGTGCCTACGTACGGGTTCATGTATAATGCAGAGCGGACCCCGTTGGTGTAGTCTATCAAGAGCTATTGGAAATCCACGGCGAAATATTATAGTTTTTTGTCTTTACTAGAGTGGGCAGGGCTTGTGGCACACTTGGTTTTCATCATGCGGTAACAGTACCCGGCAAATTTAATAAGCGGCACTTAGAGGTTTATGGCATAACTAAACGATGGAATGCCGTGGAAACGGCTTGAGGCTGCTGGGGGAAATATAGCAAACGTAGTACAGTAGTTTGATTGCCATCACTGCTGCCATTGCCATACATACGTAATTGATGATAAAAAATTGACACCCTGCTTTAGACTACCGTAGATCCTATTGATACATGTATCGGTGAATATTATGAATGAATTTTCTGTATTATTAGCCCTTTGCCACCTTGTGACCGAGTTAGGCTCTATAGAATACTGTGTACCTCAAATATTTGTCCGCTTTGCAGACGTTTCGACATATTATAACAAATTAATGAAGATCAAGCCATTTGACAGATGGGGCCAAGTAGTCAACACGCGTGTGTTGTACATATATTGGTATATGAATCGAATCATTATACGAGATTAACTGCCAATATCGTGACTGACTATTCTAGGTAAACATTGTGTTACATATTTAGGATGGGCCCATTCCCTCTGTCGTGATTCTCGCCAATTCCAACTGATTCCCACAGTATATCCGAGTTGATAAACAATCAAGGATACGGGTTCCAGGAATACCGGTAATCAGACTTAGTCGCCCTAATGCAGCTGTCATATAATAGAAGCTGCTCTACCAGGTAAAACATTAGGAGAGCAGTAGTGTCCGCCATAGGCATGATCGTTGGCACGCGATCAGGGTAAAACTTGGGGCCAATGGAAATTAAAGAATTAGGCAATATACTACGGTACTGTACTGTATATTATGATTGATGGCCATCGATGATTAGTCTCGATTACAGGTAGATGTATGTCTGTCGCCTCCAGTAAACCGCACTGACAACATTGTAGCATTTCGTCGTATATTGTACCAGTTTGCCAAAATGGCTAGTCAATGCGATAATCGGATTAATCATGGATAACGAGCTCATCAGGTTGATAAGGCCACAATGCAGGTGAGACCAAAGGGCTGTATGTCTTATCAGACAGTACCCACGCTTATATGCCGCAGTACCATGTGTACTACAACGTGCGAGACACACAACAGCGCAAACGTATTAAACACACAACGCCAGTATAGCATCCTTCTCGTTTAATGGGCTACATGATCCAATTAGGAGTAGCATGCTAGAAATTCTAGTTGTGTCGTACGGGTATAGCACAGGGATAGCTAGGACTGTCATACAACTTATGTATTGTCTGATCGAGTGAGGCTGACTGCAATGACAACTCAAAACTACTCGGAAACAAGTTACCAAACAGAGCTACAATATTTCAAATCCCCAACAAACTTGCGCGGGTTTGGGCGTTCATATGTACCCGAAAATACAGCGTAGCTCAAACATTCAGGGGCTGAGCCATCAATTGATCATGCATCTGCTCACAAACTCCACCGACTCGATGCATTGCATCCGCCACTATAGCCCCCTAGGAACCAACCAACCGATCGAATGTCATATGACCGCGAAACTCATATATAAAGCCAACTCCTTGTCCCAAAAAATCTTTTGGTCATTACATGCTCAATTGTCTTCTCTAGCTCACTAATTGTTTAGTACACACTGATTCCTCGCTAATTCTCCGTCACTAAGGTACATTGCTGATGCAAGCAGTGGCGTTTAGCGACGATCCTCTGACTTTTAACGGTCTGCTTGGCAGCCCATAGTGATATGCACTCTCATGTATCCCACCAGCACAGCTGACGGTAACGTTGACATGATGGGCGTGCTATGGCATATGCGTCGTCATTACGAGCCGCAGAAGATGAAACGGAGCTGCTTAACGCCGAGCAAACCTCCGAACGTCGTCTGTGGCACCGTTGAAGAAGAAAAAAGGCCCATTGAAGCGGAATGAAATGGAATTAGTGCGATTAAATGAAGACAACATCAAAAAGGAAACACATCAAAAAGGATCAAAACGTAAAAGGATCGAAAGTGAGAGAGGGATATATCGTTAGTGGATGCATTAGGGGGAGGGACAAAAAGGGGGCGAGATCAGGAAATGATACAGCACCCACCCCGTTCTTTTTCGGAGACTTTCTCAGAGGAGCCGCTGCTCTGGCGAATGTTGGCGGCAGAAAGAGCAGACCGCAGCTTCGGTCGGGAATGCGAATGGGAGAGCTTGGAGTCCTGTGGCCCCGAGTTTTTGCGGTTCGTCTCGACCTGGCGGATGACAATCTCAAAAGTCTCTTCAATGTTCACCATTGCCTTGGCCGAAGTTTCCATGAACCCGCACCCATGGGACTTTGCCCATGCTAGGCCCTCCTGCGAACTAATCTCCCGGTGGGCGCTCAGATCGCACTTGTTGCCGGCAACAACCTTGACAGGAGCCGGAACGCCGGGCGGTCGGAGGTCGAGGTTCTTAGTGATAAGCTCATCAAAGTGCTCGAGATTTTCCAGCGAAGTCCGCGAGGTAATGTCGTACACTAGCAGGTAGGCGTCGATGGACATATCTGCGCCAAAAAGCGAGCCGAGCATATCCCGGTACTCCTCCTGGCCGGCGGTGTCGATAATGTCGAGCCGGTACGTCTTGCCGTCGACGGTCCGCTGGGTAGAGTACGAGTCCTCAATGGTCGGGTCGTACTCGTCGACCCATTTTGACCGAATGACCCGCATGGTAATACAGCTCTTGCCGGTACCGCCATCGCCGAGGATGACGAGCGAAATCTTGTCCTTGTCGGGGATCTGCTGTAGCGATATCTGTGAGCTTATTTGCGCCATGATGTTTAGGTCGACAAATTTTTGTAACGAGTGTCTGTTAGATTTGGAGAGGGGGGCTTTTCGCCTGCAAAAGAATACCAGAGAATTGCAGGTGCTTCACGCGTCGCAGGAACGGAGGGTGGCCCGAGGTTTACTGGCAGGGCGGGTTATGACTAATCAGGGGGTCGGACCGCTTCAGGCGTGGTATATGGTAAACGAAAGGTACGTATGGTGGTAGAAAAAGAGGAAAGAGCGGCCCGAGGCCTTTAAATTGCATCACCTAAATGGCCAGGGGTGCGATTTTTTGGTTGCGAGCTGAGAAGTGCATATCGTACGGGGGATAGCATCCATGTTCGCCATGTGGTGGGTCGCCGGATGCATATTAATGTGAGTACCCCTGTTCGCAGACTGGTGGGATGTCAAAAGGAGCCTGCAAGCCTTGCAAATTTGCCTGCGATCTGCTGGCGTCCCGATTGGACGCCTCATCTTGCGTCTTAGGGGCTCGTCACAGCGTTGGCTGTGGCACTCCTGGATGGAGGCTGCGATAGGTGCTACAACAGGACGTTTGATGTACGTTGGGGTGCATGTGAAAGGTTGCAAGACTGCTTGCTGCAGCTTTCTTCTTTTCACGCCGTCTTGAAACTTGGATGCTGCGAAGGTGCATCGAGTTATGTGCCGTTGTACGTTATACGGCGGTGCTGCCCTAGACTACGGTACATTGGTGTTGCTACTGGGATATAGATGTGGGCAATTGCTTGAATTTTGACAGCATAATCATGGGTTCGATGTTTGTGCGCAGCGAGGGCGGGATTGCATGTATGCCCCTTGCACCCACTTAGACTATGAATGTAGATGGATTTAATAGGTTGTACATAATCTCTGCCGATATCGCGGATCACGACATGGATTGCTCTCAAAAGCGTTCATAAATTAAAGATGTACCATACATCTTCGCCTTACGCCATTCTACGTACGTACTATAATTCATATCCTTGTCCTATCCATGTGACTCGTCACATACAGCCCTATAACACACCTGCATTTGTTGTACACCTTCGGATGTCGGCCAAGCGGATAAAATCTTGTCCACGACTGTGGTTCATTTATCGGTCCAGATAATCGCATTTCGTGGGCTAGAATCGCGGTAGATCTATTAAAAGTGCCAAGATTATTGCCTAATCCGACAGTTATTAAGGGGCGCATTTCGAGCTGCCAATGGTAGAAACTTTTATACATTAGAAAGAAATAGATACATTAGGAAACTGAGTTGATAGGAAAAATAGATTAGTTGCCCTCGACCACGGTAGCCTCCGAGTCGACTCGTTGAGAAGTGATTTTAGCAGGCGACTCTTCGCCCAGTTTTTCCGCCGTAATAGAAACCTCGGCAAGCTTGTCCGTAACCTCCTCAGTCGCAACAGCCTCCGAAGGCTGCTGTCGAAGGTCATACTCCGAAAGGCCAATCTCCCCGCCAAGCTTTCTAAAATTGTCCATGTACACCTTTCGCCTCTCAGATGCAATCTCATTCATAACCTTCCAGTACTCGTCATGCTCATACTCAAATTTGACCTCTCCCCCAAAATCCTCGTCTAGCTGCTCCTTTGGAACATAGTTGGGGAATGGCTCTTGGTACACCAGCTTCTCCCGCGTAAGAGGGTCGATGAATGGATGGATGATCTTGAGGAATGTCCAGCCCAGCCATGGAATGTTCGTGAGCAGCGCCTTGCCCAGTCGCTCCGGGTAGTGGTCCTGGAGAATGCTAAGAACCTCTCGGCCCGTGCTGATCGACGGCAACTTTGACTGCTTGCCAATCTTCGTCGGCTTGAAGTCGATGAGCAGCGCCAGCTGGTCCTGACCCGAAGGCATAAAGTCAATAACCCGCTCAAGCATGAAAACTAGATGCTGCACCTGACGGTGGGATGCTTTAGTGTTCTGTCGCCCGGGCTTGAGGTAGAGGCACGGTCGGCAGTCATTATCAAACCCGAGAATGACTTCTTTTCCCGTTTCGTTCTCTTCGCTAACCAGATCTGGAGAAAGACTCGACTCTGGATCGACGCCAAACGTACGCCGCCAGACAAGAGTGCCCTCGATCCGCTTCTTAGCGTCCTCGACCTTCCACTTGGTGGCCCTCAAGTACCGCAGGAAACATTCCTTAGTCAGCCAGGCCTTCTCAGCCTCCGTCAAAGGAGCCTTAGCCTTTTCACCCTTGTGGTTAGACGCTGGCAGCTCCTCGACCCCCTGGAAGTACTTGAGCACTTCGTCATACTTTGACTGCTCCGACTCAGTCAACGGGGGCCGTTCGGGGATCTTACTCTGGCTACTGGGCTTAACGAAAGGGTCTACGTGAGGCATTTTTAATCTCTACGACTGTCAAAAGTGGTCAGCGGGTCGGTAGAGGGGACTTGGAAAGACCACGGAACTGATAGATATAATTTCAATATCTGTTTCAAGGTTTCTTGACAAAAATTAAAAAAGTACAGCTCCTTTCGGATCGGGGGTCCATTCCGTATAATCCGAGCCGGTTGTCGGCATTCCGACGCAGTTGTCACTTTACCCCTGTGCGGCTCGCCCATCGAATGGCCCGTGTCAACCTACCGCTCTTGGCGTGCGAGCGGTGGATTACAATTACTACAGTAGGTATACGACACTCTGGAGTAGAAAAGTGGCTGAAATGTGCAACTACGGTACTGTGCACCGGTCAATTGGGCCTTCAAGGTGCTGAGGCTATCGGGAATAAAAGCGCCATGGATGTGGCGAGAAACGGTATACCGAGTGGTGTAGTATCAAAATGGTTCAGTGCGTTAAAAGGCTCCACAACCGTTTTACAACTTTAATCTTCTCCACGGCCCAAGGCAAAAACTGCAGAATGCCGTGGCTCCATTGGTTCTACACTATACAATGTCGCGTGTAACTTGTGGGTAGTGGATGTTGATATTTGCTTTTGCAAAGTGGTGAGACATTCGTATTTCATATAGGAGCCGCACGAGCCGCATTGGTAAGACCTCGTATAAACATGTATACTAGCTAAGCCATTGCTCGTGAAAAGCAATGAAAATAGCGTAGTTGAAACTTTTAATACATCCTGCCAGGAAATATTGCACATCTCACTGCGAATTTATCTGTAAAATATTATTTACGTAGAATTAACCTCTAATTTAGCGAATATACAGATCGGCCGGCGTCCGGTTACACGTCAAACGACAGCCGCAATGAAGCAAACGACGGTATCGACGCAGAAAACAAAAACAGCATGTGGACTGCCGTAGTGTTGAGATCCCTGGCAACCATAGGGCTTGTGGCTAGGGCCAAGCTGCACAACTCATTGACCGACCTCGGGATAGCTACTGCATTCGTCACGGCGGTGATTCACTCGATTCACCCCTGGTCGGTCGGCATGGTTCTGATTACATCGTTCTTTCTGTCCTCCACAAAGTTCACCAAGTACAAGCATGAGATCAAGGAAAAGTTGACATCCTTAGCTGGCGCAAAAGAAGAGGGCCCCCGAAATCATGTCCAGGTGCTTGCAAACTCGGTGGTTGCCTCGGCTGCTATTATTATCAGTCTTATCACCAAGGCTGACTGGATCATGTTTGGAGTCATTGCTAATTATGCGGCAGTGACTGCTGATACCTGGTCCTCTGAGCTGGGTATTCTCTCCAAGGGGCAGCCACTATTAATTACCACGCTGAGACCCTGCCCCAAGGGAACAAATGGTGGAGTTTCTCCGCTCGGATTTGGTGTCGCGTTCGCTGGGGGTATTTTCATTGGCCTCATCTCGATCATTGTATGCCCTCTATTCTGGGATATGTCAATTGGCGCTAAGCTGGTCAATCTGCTCTATATTGGTGTTCTCGGACTCGCCGGGAGCGTTTTGGACTCTCTACTCGGTGCTGTATTCCAGAAAAGTGTCATTAACAAAGAGGGCAAGATCGTGGAGGCTGTGAATGGTGCCAGGCTGGACACCGCTGAACTTGGAGGCACTTTCAAGATCCACTCGGGCAAGATAGACCTTCTTACAAACAACCAGGTCAACTTGGCTATGGCCGGTATCACGTCGTTTGTCGGCACAGTAGTTTGGAAAATGTTTCTCTAACTACTGGTACTACAATAGTGTATTATGTGATGTACTAAAATATGCATTGGTATACAGAATAAAACAATCGAAAATTCAACTATTTCGTGCTTAGCTGCCTCGGTAGGTGGAGTAGGAGTAGTTGCTGAGCAAGAGCGGGATATGGTAGTGGGAGTCTGGGTTCTGAATGTTGAAAACTACCTCAATGAATGGGAAAAAGGCCTGGCCCTCGTTGTTCTGGCTGAGGTAGTAACCAGTCTCGAACTTGATCTTGTAGACACCCGGGGCAACCTTACCATCCTCAGTCTTAATAGCGTCCAATGGCTGGTTCCAGTTGATAATTCGGCCATCATTATCGGTAGAAGCGGTAGCAACGGTCTCCGCCTTGAGCCCGTTGAGCTTGGTGAGAGTGCACTGCACACCTGGAGCTGGCTTGCCCACAACGGTGTCAAGAATGTGACAGGTGATAACGTCTCGGCCCATTTTTTTATGACTACAAGATGGAAAAATGGAGAGGATTTCGAAATGCGATATGTCTCTATTTATCTGTATCTCCACGAAACGCTTCTAGCTGCCCCGAGTTATCGCTTCGGCCTTGTCCGTAACCATACTCGGCGGCCAAAACCGCCCGCATGCACGGCTGTGTATACATGCCTGCGCACGCGCGTTGGGCAGTTGAGCATCACCATATTTGAGACACCAAAATAGTACCAAATCAGCTATCGTAGTGGCCGGGGGAGTGTTGATTGATGCAATGGTACAGCCCAGAGATATTTCGAAGGTCCGATACGTTTGGCAAGTGGTTGCCAATTGCATGCCGGGACATATTTGAGCTCGAGACGTTTAAAGCCTCCTATGGCTATCCGTGTCCTGACAGTCTACGGATCATGTCAAGCCCTAATGTAGAGACGGTGTTCATGTGCAGAAACCATCCTATCAACTACATTCTGGTAACCGGAAAGTGCGTTGCAGTCGAATATTCGCATTACCCAGATTCAGGAAAGTATGTCTATCAGTATCATATCGATGACGATACAGGTCCGGCTATAGTCGCGCTCAAAGAGTGCTACTTCAAACTTGCTGGAGAGGAAGCGCGCGTTAGAAACCAGTACATTGAAGCTCGCGGATATTTAATGGAGAAAAAGGGGCACTCAAGGAAGATCAGCCTTCGTGGAATTCGTATTTTGAAGTGTACTTCCAAGGCTAATTCTACCCTGACTCCTTTCCGCCGTTATCTGTTAGCCAGTCTGGAGTCTCTGACCGTGAGGCAGGCTGTACTCTCAAAGAATTGGATAGATTCTGGCGGTGCCCTTACGTCATCCCTTAATGTGGCTGAAGACCCAACCCACTACTGTTCGTTAAGTAGAAGGCCATCACCGCTGGAGAGCTATCGCACATTTTCAGAGTCAATTGTTGACGCCCAAGATCGAATTGAGCCTCGGCAAGAAGAAGACACCATTAACGACGCTGATTTCGACACGGCAGTTGAATTGGGATATGATTTTGAGCAAGAATTGGTCAAGTTGACACAGGTGCCTGCCGATGAATTATCGGACTCTGGCTCAGAAGAAACAGGAATGGAATCTTCTGCTGTCGAGAGCTCTGAAGAGATACTAGGTACCAAAGAATACACCTTACCAACCTTGGGAGCTTTGGCAATTACTAGCACCAGTGACCCACGATTAGACGACAGTCGGTCTCTGGGTGAGTATGCATTATTTAGCCGGAAGTTGATGCCCCTGGTGATTCGCGAGCAAAAAGCGAAGGATAGACTAGGCCCCGATAAGTTTGAAAACGTTGTGGTCAATCGATTCGGCGACAAGAAGCTGCCAGCAATTGGGTCAGTAACATACAACCTCTTTAATGAGCCAAGGCGGGTAGCCATTTCGACGTCCGGCCCGGCAAGAGAGCCTATGGCTAGGCTAAGAGAGAAATTACAGCAACAGAGATCTATTGCTGTAAAGGGCCCTGTTAAAAATCACAAACCGGAACGGCGTATCCAAAAATGGGGTGATGAAAAGAGTCTCCAGTCATCTGAGCTTTTAATGAAAGTATCATCATCGTCTACCGATCCCTTGGAACTGGTAGTTCAATCTCTTCGCAGTTTCGAAACTTGCAGCTCTGGGCTGGACAAATTCTTACAGCTTGACGAGATTCTATCAAGGTCTGTAAGCAAAAACCCCAGTAGTCTTTTTTTGGAACAGTTCATGAAGTCTACCCAACTTGTTGCCCGCCACGATGCCTCTAAGAGTTCCGTCAGGTCGTTTGTTATTCAAGTTTCACACAAGCTATCACAACATCTCACGGATTATATTTTCAAAAGTACAGAAGCTGACCCTCAAGGACGACTATATTTTACAAGCGACTTAGTGGAGCTGTTCAGAGAAGTTGCATTTTTTGTTCCAATTCTCAAGATTGTTGAAGAAAGCGTTACTTCAAATGGCCAGCTAGCAGAACTGATAACATCTGTCGTGCGCAGGTTTATTATCAACAGGTCAACTGAAAAAGTGGTCACCGTTGCAGAGATCAGAAAGTGCATTGAGAAAAAGTTGGAGTCCCTTACTACCAAAGGGTATTTAGCCCGTGACCCTAGTGGCGTATTTCGAAAGATATGATCTCATGATGTATATAGATCTTATACATGTTTCTCTATCGTAGTACTACCTCAGCGGATCAGAGTGTATCGCTGACTTATTGTACGGCTGTGCATATGATATCGCCGTACGGAGAAATCCAAAAAATTTCAAACCTTCCGATATCACTCGATAACGAAATCACAAATGTTTAGCGTACCAGGGTGGGAGCTTCCCACGAAGATCGCCAAGGTAGAGAAGAAGAAGAAGGCCAAGGAGGCTAAAAAGCCAGAGTCTAGACCAGCTGATGAAAAGCCTAAGGGACCAAAAGAATCAAAAGCGCCAGCCGACCGAAAGAAAGATCAGAAGAAATCAAAGCCAAAACGAAAGAGAGATAATGAGGCAGAGGACAAGAGTTTAAACAATGAAAAGAAGCAGAAGCAGATGGAAGAGCCAAAGACCGTTCCTAAGGAAGTTAAGGCCACTCCATTGCCGAAGCAGAAGCTGACTCCGCTTCAACGGAAGATGCAGGAAAAGCTCAGCGGATCTCGATTCCGATGGATCAACGAACAGTTGTACACTATTACATCTGAAGAAGCAACTGAGCTGATGAAAAAGCAGCCTGAGTTGTTCGATGTGTACCATGAAGGCTTCAGGAGCCAGGTTCAGTCTTGGCCACAAAACCCAGTTGATTCATTCATTGCGCAAGTGAAGGAGCGCCTGAGTAAGCCAATTGGCGCTCCTGGCGGCCTACCGGGTGAGAAGGACGGCACGGTCAAAATTGCAGACATGGGTTGCGGCGAGGCTCAGCTGGCGTTGGACCTCCAGTCTGTTAAGGGCCATGGAAAGACTAAGAAGGCCAAGTTCGAGGTGCACAGCTTTGATCTCAAGAAGGGCAACGAGAGGATTACGGTGGCGGATATCAAGAACGTCCCACTCCCGGATCAGAGCGTCAATGTAGTAGTGTACTGCCTTGCTCTTATGGGCACCAACTTCCTTGACTTTATTAAGGAGGGGTTGCGAATTCTCAAGCCACGGGGTGAGATCTGGATTGCTGAGATCAAGTCGCGGTTTGCCGACAATGATACGACCGAGTTTGTCAAGACTCTGAAGGACATGGGTTTGATGCATAAGACCACTGACGATAGCAATAAGATGTTTGTGCGGTTTGAATTCTTCAAGCCCCCGCCAGAAATAGCCGAGTCGAAGAAGAGAAAGCAGCAACAGCAGAAAAAGAAGTTCATTGAGGAGCCTTCAGAGGAGGAGAAGGCGCGAGAGAATAAGCCAGAAGGCGAGTGGCTCTTGAAGCCATGCATTTACAAGCGCCGATAACCCCAGTTTTATAACGGGACATTTTCTGATAACGATACATACTCTAAGCTAATATCATTGCATCATGTAATAAATACCTGGGTACCGGTACGATAATACAGAAACTGTATTTATGCAGTTCTTGATAGAATGGTTTTGATCATTTCGTTTCCAAGCGAGGTAGCCTCTGGGAACATGTGGGCAAAGTATTTTTGGGTATTTTCAAACTCATCCCGGTACAAGTCAAAGCTCTGATAAGTGACAATTTTGCTCCAGTTCCTCGCTGCAATGACAAACTCCAGGTCATCTTTTCTAAACTGCCAGTCGTTAAGCGCATCATCAATGCATTGCTCAAGAAGACCTGGAGTGCAGAACAGATACTCCGTTACACCAAGCCAGATTCTAAAAAGTGGAGTGGAGCAAATCATGTGGTCATAAGGTACAATCCCCGACTGGTGCCACGAGTCAACAATTGCGAGAATACTCAAGTGCGAATTCGGAGTTCGACCCTCTGGTGGGGTTTTACTCAGCGAAAACTGCCCCAAGAGGTCATCCGAGAGCAGCAGACTATTGTCTGATGCCAGCTTCCCAAACACTGCTTCTTTTGCCGCGAAAAGCCGTTCTCGAAGCAGATCTCGGCTGCCAGACACCATCAGTTTGTAGAGATCGCTTGCCGAAGTTGCGTACTGGACGATCTGCTGGTGAGCAGCAGGGTTAGTAATGGCCAGTCCTGCATACACATGCCATTTGTTAGAGTAGATCCGCAGCGAAATGTTGATCTTGGCGTTTTCAATACCGCCCAAGTACCGCGAGATCTTCCATGGGTACTGGTTGTTAGCCCTCCACGCAGTGCCCATGGAAAGGAAAGCAGCATGGGTTACTGCCTGGGTGTCTGCCGTGATCTTGTCGTGTTCTGCTGCTGACAGATAGACGACCTTGGATTCGAGCACCGATAGGACGGATTCGACAAAGCTGAACGACTCGTCAGACGCCCGGTGCTTGATCAATACGAGCGGCTGGCCCTTAGTATTAACTCTAGGCCCATGCAACGAGTGACAAGTCACAATCTCAACGTCTGGAGGTAGATGCTTCTCAAACGCGGCAATCTCGGGTGCCTTACACGAGGTCTGTCCGCCGACAATTGCGCCCTCTTTAGTGGATGGGCCGTATACGCTCACAATCTTGTCGATATTGGCAGCCTCGACGCTGTAGACAATGAAATCACACGATCGCGATACGAAGTGGCCGTTTTTTACAATCGTGATTGGCGAGGATTTGAATTCTTCGCTTAGCTGATCATAGCGGCTTTCCTGGTCGCACGCCACAACCTGCCATCCTGCCCTGGATATGCTTTCGGCATAGAGCCGGCCCATATCGCCCAGGCCAATAATGCCTATCTTTTTGCTCTTCTTCAGCTCCTCCATCTGGTTGATTTAGCGCTGTGCTCGGCTTTGGAAACGGCTCTTAGGTGATATTTGGCGGACTGAAAATTACGCTTCTCGATCAAATCGACTTACCCGAGGCACTACTTTCTTCAAGTATTCTTAATGCACGATGTACAAAGATATTGTCAGGATTCTTTGCGATTGGTGTGTGAGGGAGTTCGTAGATGGTAGAATCAAAAGAGAACGTTTTGGAAGGTAATTGTCGGACATTACCGGAAATATCAAGCGGTTTAGCGTCCAACTCGTTTGTCAACTGCCAATTCAAGAAGCAGATTATTTTATTAGCTAATTAGGTAATTAACGCGCTTAAGCCCAGTCATTACTCTCCCCGGCGAATCGCAGCACAATATCGATCCCTTAGTCAGAGCATCGGAGTGACGCAAAGTCACAATGTTGATTAGTCATCTCCGTATAATCCAAACCTTGCCTTGAGAAACCCCACTATAGTCCGAAGGGGTAACGTGTACCCGCAAAACCGATTTCACGACCCGTCCGCGAAGGGTTAGATAGATAGAAGGATGGACCCAGAGTTCATATACCCGTCAGAGACGTTTAGGGACCCTCCACCCAAGCGCAGCGGTACGATTTCAGGCCGCAAGCGTGCAAAATCGCTGCTTCAAAACATCGCTTCAGCTGCCCCTGCCGAAGAAAAAGAGAAAGATAGCATTGCGGCGATAATTGCACCGCGAATCCCTGCTGAGGCAGAAGTACCTCGGAGACGAGCATACTCAATTGGTTGCCCGAAGAACGACGATGAGCCTAATGGAGCTGAAGAACCACGAAAGTTCGTCCTCTCTCCGCTGACCAAGTCTGAGAAAGCGACTGTCAAGTCATCGCTTGACCCAGAAGACGTCTGGTCCGACAAGGAGGAGCTGCTGGATGAAATTGACATGGCCAATTGGTACAAATACAGTTCTTTCCGCGATACATCGCACAGATACCTGCATACTTGCACTAAACTGCTTGAGCAGACTGCAGCCATTACTGATCTGATCAACGTTCTTTCAGTCAAATTTGAAACGGTGAAGCAAGAAACTGATAGCTTCGAGTCGGCTTGTGGGTCTTTGGTGAACCAGCACAGCCACCTGGATGACCTCGTGGTCAACGTTGATAAAAGTCTCGAGATGTTTGACCGGCTGGAAAAGGCGACAAGAACGCTCAATGCTCCCGGTTCCGACATTGTTTCAAAGGCGAAATTCAAGTCCTTGCTGGCTGACCTCGATGAAGGGCTGGAATACGTTAGCGCGCACAAGGACTTCAAGGACATTGATGTGTATCAGATGCGATTCCGCCAATGCATGACCCGGGCGCTGACACTTACACAGAGCTACATTAACAGCCAGGTGCGAAATACGGCAAGCAGTATCCAGCAGCAGATAAGCTCGCGTAAGCTCAATGCTACAACTCAGTCTGCGCTGCTTTACTCTCGGTTCGAAGGCGATGCCGAGCGAATAAAAGGGCTCACGAGGCTCATCTCCGGCAGGTCGGAGGGCCATCCGGAATACTATAACCTGTTTGGGGAGGTGCTGAAGAATTATTTTGCCGTGAGGAAGCGGCTTCTGACTCCAATGATTACTAGTAGTGTCGAGGAGTTCGTGTCCGCCGAATTGGTTCAGGCCGCGAGATCTGCCCTTTCTTTCTTCAAGCAGCTGTGTATTGATGAGTACAGACTGTTTACAAAGTACTTTGACGATGGTCACGATTTATGCGTGAACTGGTTAGTTGATCTATGCGAGCCGCTATACGACTTGCTGCGCCAGAAGATTCTAAGAGAAGCGGCCATCACCAAGCTCAGTGAATTAACTGCAATGCTTCTCGTCTACGACCGAAGCGAAGTTGACGAGTCTTCAAGCTATAATAACGTGGAGGAGGTTGATTTTGGCATGCTCTTCCGACCGATTTTGCACGACGTTCAGACGAGGCTCGTTTTCCGAGTACAGTCGTACGTGGATAGCGATATTGTTCGTTACGTTCCCAAGCCGGATGATCTAACTGTTCTTGGGCATCGCCGCCGTGCTTCCCAGACCACCAAGGGCAAAGAAGAGCCTGAGGAGGACGAGACAAATTTCGAATCTTCAACCTTGTTCCAAGGATGGTATCCGCCAATGCGCAAGTCGATTACCTTGCTCTCTCAAATCTACCAGCTCATCAACTCCCAGGTATTCGACGACCTGGCGCATAACATTGTGCACCAATGCATACTATCGCTGCAGAACGCACACGCGCTAGCGGAAGCTCGGCTGGGCTCGATAGAGGCACAGCTTTTCATAATCAAGAACCTGAGAATTCTGAGCCGGCAGATTTCAGAATTTGACATTGAATCTATTCCTGCGGAGACCCAGATAGACTTTAGTGGTCTCCAAGATACCTTTGCGCACATCCGGAGTGAAGGAATTACCTTCTCTGGCGCGAGTCTACTGAAGCTGGCCAAGGAGAGCGTTCCGCGTGTTGTCAATAACATGCTTGATGCTAAAGAGGAGCTCTATGTTAAACTCCGAAATGCAGTGCACGAGTTTACTGAGCAATCCGTGAAAGCCATTGTAGGGCCAATCATTGATAATCCTACTCCCGAAACGGCGATTGAAAAGTCGAGTCAAATGCGAGAGAACGCTACAGCCGAGTTCCCTCGCATGCGAAACCTTATTGAGACGTATATCGAGGACTCCCAGACTGTCGGTGTTTTGATTGATTCAATCCAAGATTTGGTTCTCCAAACGTATGAACAGTTCCACCACGAGATCATGGTCCAGGCTGACTCGCCAGAGACGTTGGAGAGTTTGATGGAGCCGGATGGGCTAGTGGCTTGGCTGGGAGATGTTGTTGGAAGCTTGTATAGGTAATATATTCATTAAGCACATCATGTCTCATTAGTTTTCGGCGTCATTAGGATTATATGTGTTCTTATCTAGCAAGTTATCGAGTTCTTTTTTCAAAAATTCGACCTTATCGCTGTCGACCAAAAGATGCGTATCGTCGAGCTCTTCGATAATGATATCATGCCGCTGGTAGTCGATCTCTATAATCAGCGCTTTAATACTAGGATCACTAACACTTGATTAGCTGAGACTATTATTAGATTAACTCGTACCATTCGATAAGAGCCCCTTTAGTTGCCTTTGGCATTTTCAGTTGATCCGTAGGGTGTTGGTACCGCTCAAAGTGTGTCGATATGGCGAGGTCCCAATGGGTACCCCTTTGACCGACCAACCATATCCGCGATTATGGCTGATGCGACGGAATTGCATAACGAAACCGATGCCAGAAAGGGATCTGAGGGCCTAGAACAGGTTGAGCCAGTACCAGAATCCCCGAAAGAAGGCGAGAGTCTTAAAGAGAGCGAGAATGAGGGCCATGGAGTAGACAGTGCGGAGGTACATGAAGGAGCTTCAACCATAGATCATGAGGAAGACGAAGACGAGTCAAATGAAGATGAAGGCGAAGAAGAGGCTGAGGACACAACCTATGAGAGCGATGATAGCGATGATAGCGATGATAGCGAGGAAAGCGACGAAGAAGAAGAGGAGCCTCAGCTCAAATACTCTCGAATTACGAATCTCCCTGTAACGGCGAACGACGCAATATCACAGTGCCTCTTTCACGACGACCTGTTTGTGTTTGCAACTCACTCGGGTGTCTTGCATTTGACTGATGGGACGCTGAACCCTATAAGGTCGGTTAAGGCCCATACTGCATCCGTCATGGCTCTTTCCACGGACGGCCACTACCTTGCCTCGGCGTCAATTGACGGCACTGTAGTCGTCGGGTCGATCGCTGATAAGAGGGACATATCAGCGGCGAATTTCGGTCGTCCCGTGCACGCAGTCGCACTTGACCCCAATTACAAGTCTACCAAGGCGTACATTTCAGGAGGTATGGCAGGTAAAGTAATCCACTCGGAAAAGAATTGGCTCGGGAGACGAGTTGACACAGTAATTGAGGAGTGTGATTCGAGTATCATTTCCGTCCACTGGATTGACGACTTGTTTATATGGATGACCGACTCTGGCATTACTGTCTACAACAGACATACTAACACTACTGCATTGAAAATTGACAACCCAGGGAATGTGCAGCGGATTGATATGTATAGAGCGCACATTTCTGTACCAGAGTCGAATCGCATCTACATTGCATGGGCGAATAACGTTTGGGTACTGCACAAGTCGATAGAAAAGCCCAAGTTCTCGTCGATTATATCCTCGGGTGCCTCCATTAGATCCATTGCGACTGAATACAAGGTCACAGTTGAGTCCTACCGCGCGGTAGACTGGCTAATTAGCGGCATTGCTGAGTACGGGCACGATAACATTATGATGCTGGCGTACGTGACGCCTCCGGGCGGAAATGTGAGGCCGCCTATGCCGCCGCCAGAAATCAAACTGTACGACATTGGGGCAGATGAAGAGGTATACGCGGATGTTATATCTCTAAAAGGATACGAGCGCCTTGGTGTCAACGACTATCATCTGGGCCAGGCTGCGCCGAACAAGTTCTATATTGTCAGCGCTAAAGACGCAGTGCTGGCGATAAAGCGCGATATGAAGGACCGCATTGATTGGCTAGTAGAAAGGGAGAGGTACCAGGAGGCGTGGGAGATCAGCGGGAGTACACTGGACATGCCATCGCGATGCACCATGGGGTTGAGGTGGGCCAGGGTCCTAGTTGACAAGGGCGAGTGGTCCCGAGCAGCATGGGCCCTGGAGCAGGTCCTGTCAGAAGTTGATCCAGACACTCGACGAGAAGAATGGGAGCACTGGGGCAAGCTATTCATCGAGGCAGGGGAGACTGACACATTGGGTACAGCGATCCCAACCGAGACTGAGCTGGGCATTGACCATTCACTGTATGACCGAATATTGCAGTACTATCTGGACCACAATGAGGAGAAGTTACTGGAGTG
>JAKTQJ010000132.1:0-25635 GCA_030558835.1 Blastobotrys illinoisensis | reverse complement strand
GGGGGTTTCCCCCCAGCTCCGGGGGTTTGGGGGCTGGCCCCCAAGCACAATTCGGGCAAAGTTTGCAACGCTGTAACGAAGCTGTGTTCCGCCGGCCTGGCGTTCATGGGGGGCTCGCCCCCCCAAACCCCCCGTAGCTGGGGGCCAGCCCCCAGACCCCCGTCTGTTGGGAGCATTTGTTACGTTGTAACCATCATGTAGGGGGGGTCTGGGGGGTTTCCCCCCAGCTACGGGGGTTTGGGGGCTGGCCCCCAATAACAGTCTGTTGGGAGCATTTGTTACGCTGTAACCAACAAGGGGGTCTGTGATGGATAGAGGCAATAAATATAATAAATACAATAAATAGGTCAGCGGAGCTGCTGGAAGGCGTCGAGCAAGGAGGGTTCGGGGCGGATGGAGGATTTTGTATCGTTGAACACGTTCCAGAAGCGCAGCGTTTCGTCGCCGGCGCCGGTGACGATGGTCTTGCCGTCCGGGGAGAGCGCGAGGTAGAGCACCCTGCAGCTGTGGCCCGTCAGAGCAGCGATCTGCTGCAGCGAGGGGTATTTCCATATCATGATCTGGTTCTGCGAGTAGCCGTGCGTGCTGACGAGCTCGTTGGAGTTCTTGCTCCACGCCAGGTTGCACACCTGGCTGCCCGTGTCAATGTCGTTGAGGTGCGCGCCGGAGACGGCGTTCCAGAAGCGGATGCGGCGGTCGGCCGTGCCGCCGCCTGAGGCGAGCAGCCCGCGCTGGTGCGGGCTCCACGCGATGGCCTTGACGGCGGCCTGGTGCGCGAACTTGTGCAGCGGCTGCTCGCTGAGCCCCTCCCACACGAACAGCTTGTTGTCGTTGCTCCCCGACGCGAGCTTGGTGCCCTCCGGGTTCCACTTGAGGCCGCACACCTCCTGGCGGTGGCTCGTGAGCCGCGCGACATAGTGCTCCGCAACGCGCACGTCGCGGTGCAGCACGGTGCGGTCGCGCGAGCCCGAGGTCAGAATGTGGTCGTTCCACGAGAGCGCCGTCGCGCGTGCCGAGTGGCCCGCCATGGACCGCACGCGCTTGCACTTGTCGGCGTCCCAGATCTGCACCGTGCCGCCGCCGGTGCCCACGGCAAGGTGCGTCCCGCGCTTGATCCACGCGATGCTCGCAACGCGCTCGCCGTCGCGCAGCTCGCACAGCTTCGTCACGTCCCCGGAGTGCGAGTTGCGCAGGTACACGGCGCTGCCGAGCGCCACGCCGAGCACGTCGCGCGAGCCCCAGTCGACCAGGTTGAGGTAAAAGTCGTCGGCAAGGTCCGGCGCGTCGAGCACCTTGTACGGGATCTTCGGCACCGCGCGCGGCGTCTTGCGCGGCGACAGCAGCAGCCGCTGCGAGTCCATGCGCACGGGCGACACCGAGTAAATGTCGTTGGTCGAGTCGGTGATGTCGCGCCGGTTGCGCCGCCGCGGCGTTGTCGCGAAACCGCCAAAGTCCACGCCGTCCTCCTCCCTGGCGCCGTAGCGGAACAGGTTCTTGCTCGGCGTCACGGGCGCCGAGCGCGCCGCACGCGGCGGCGTCCGCGCGCCGTCCGGGCTCGGTGCGGCGCCCGACGAAGTCGACGCCGAAGACACCGACGCCGACAACGCCGGGCGCGCCTCGGCGGAGCCGCGCGAGGGCGGCAGCGCCGCAGGGACGTCGCCGCCAAACAGCTCCGCCTTGAGCAGCGTCGAAAACGTCTTGTCCGCCTCCTCAATGCGCTGGAAGTCGAGCTCCCCGGAGGACGGCCGCCGCCGCGGCACCGTCTCCAGCTCGTCCTTGACAAGGCTGAACGCAGCCTGCAGGTTCACGCCGCTGCGCGTGGGTATGTACCGGTCCCCGTAGTGTATCCGGTTGCGTTTATGGGGCGTAGACTGCGGCGATGGGTGCCCGCGGCGCCGCGTCGGCGTCGGGGACGTGCTCTTCTCCCGCACAGGGCGCCCATTCGTCCGCGCCGGCGTCGGCGAGCTCGGCATCGCGTCCTCCTCCTCGCTGAACGACATTTGGCCTGCTTTCTGTCGTCTCTGCGATGCGGTAGTGTCGTCGCTGTTGTCCTGGTGATGCTCTCCTCCCAACCCCCCGTTTTTTTTTCTCGTTGTTTTCCCGCGCGCGCGCGCGATCGCCGGCCGACGCACGCTGTGCATATGCCGGCCTTTTGGGGGCCAGCCCCCAAACCCCCGTAGTTGGGGGGGACCCCCCCAAACCCCCCCCCTTTAGGCTGAGCGCGTCGCGTGTTGCACGGTTAGAGGAGACGTTTTGATGGGCAGTTGGACTACGATTTGAGTGACGCATTGGGTTCGGGGATTGTGGCAAGCTTTGTCGCGTCGAGTAGGGCAGTGGGAAGTTTCCAAGTTGCAAAACCTTGTCCCCCGCGCGCATTACATCGCGTTCCACTACGCAAATGTAGTTGGTACTTGTTACCTGTAGCAGTTAATTGAGCCCTCGTTGCACTCTGAATTTGATATTTCTGGTATATTTACCACTGGTTGCATTGTTTTCTTATTGTGTATTGTATTTGCGCTATTACGCTATACCGTATCAAGGCGTGTAAGAGTTGAATTGTGTTACTGCGTTATTACGCTGTACCGTAGCAAGGACTATAAGAATTCAATTGTGTTACTGCGTTATTACGCTATGCCGTATCAAGGCATGTAAGAGTTGAATTGTGTTACAGTGTTACGCTTTACCGTTGCAAGGCGAATAAGAGTTGAATTGTGTTACTGCGTTATCACGCTGTACCGTAGCAAGGACTATAAGAATTCAATTGTGTTACTGCGTTATTACGCCATGCCGTAGCAAGGCGTATAAGAATTTAATTGTGTTACTGCGTTATTACGCTTTATCGTTGCAGGGCGTATAAGAGTCGAACTGTGTTACTGCGTTATTACGCTGTACCGTAGCAGGGTCGTATAAGAGTTTTAGTGGTGTATATTTGACTTGTATTGGGTCAATTGTCGTTATAAATTGCCTTTCACGTATTAGTAGTACCGAGTGTTGTGATGGAGGTAGTTCTACTGCGTACTATGAGTGTAGTCTTTACGCAACGTTCTGCATAATCACGTAGTTTACACCGTGGGTCGACTAGACTTTTCACGTTCCACCGTTACAAGGTGTATTATTTCATTGCCTCGGAGTCTATACCCAATGGGTACAAGTAGAGAGGGGGTCTGGGGGGGGTCTCCCCCAGCTACGGGGGTTTGGGGGCTGGCCCCCAAGCACACACGGAACTGGTTGTTACGCTGTAACTAACATATAGGGGGGTCTCTGGGGTCTCCCTCCAGCTATGGGGGTTTGGGGGCTGGCCCCCAAGGTAGCTCTATTTGCGAGGAAAGTTTAAGCTTAAGCGACTATTTAACGAGCGCGGCTTCTGTAGACACTCGACAACAATGCCAAAACACTCGCACCGTAGCAATAGTCAGTTCACCACTGACTATAGCTCCTCGTCCTTCAGCATGGTACGTAATTGTAGTTGCATTGCGTAGCTAATTGATAGAACGTGACCCATGCGTCGCCAGAGCAAATGCGGCGACGGCGCATCATCAAAAAAGGGTTCCAGCTCTGCATCATGGTCTGCGGCCACAGCGGCACCGGCAAGAGCACCTTCATCAACACCCTGTGCGACGGCGAAGTGTACCCGGAGGGCGAGCCAATTCGCTCCACCACAGAAATGGTCGTCGGGACTCACCACGTTAGCATGTATCACCCGCTGCCCGTTCAAGCGCTAACCGAAAAGACATTGACGAGGACGACGGCACCATTATCAGCCTCACCGTCGTAGATACCCCGGGCTTTGGCGACGCAATTGATAACAACGACTGGTACGTCCCCCAATTGCCTTCCCAGCAACTAACAACCAGCCGCGGCAAGATTCTCAAGTACATTGAGGAGCAGTACGACGACATCCTGGCCGAGGAAAACCGCGTCAAACGAAAGCCCAAGTTCAAGGACAACCGTGTCCACGTCCTGCTCTACTTTATTGCGCCAACGGGCCATGGCCTCAAGGAGCTCGACATTGACCTCATGCTTTCTCTCTCGACTAGAGTCAACGTCATTCCAGTGCTCGCCAAGGCTGACACGCTGACCGCAGAGGAAGTCGCGCTCAACAAGTTTGCTATCATGGAGAGCATCCACCACTTCAAAATCCCAATCTACTACTTCCCCTGTGACGAAGACGAGGACGAAGATATTCTTCGTGAGTGCTCCAATCTGAGGAAATTTGTCCCCTTTGCCATCGTTGGCAGCAATGAATTTCACCGCGACGGAACAGGCACCTCTGTAAGAGCCCGCCAGTACCCATGGGGGTTGGTAAAAGTAAACGACCCCGTCCACTCGGACTTTTCACTGCTCCGTTCTGTGCTGTTTGGGTCCCATCTAGAGGAGCTTAGGGACCTCACCCAGGATATCATGTACGAGAACTACCGCACGGAGAAGCTGTCCGAAGAACGAGATGAGGAGCTCAGCGAGGAAGCGTTCGAGGAGCCCGATTTCAAGAGCAGCAGCGACACCAATTGCGAAACCAACGAAGAAAGCCTGCATCATTCCATGCCAGGGGTATCGCAGCCAAAGCCCGCTGAATCTAAGCGCCTGCAGGATATCGAGCAGTCCATTCAGGTTGAAATCGAAAAGAAGCGCAAGGAGTTGCTCAGGCAGGAAGCCGAATTGAAAGAGCTCACCGACAAACTCGCCATTTCCAAATACGACAAGCGATACCCTCTCGACTACGACCCAATCGCTCCAATCAACGACTAGCAGAACCAAAAAAAAAAAAAATACGACCCAATTGCTCCAATCAACGACTAGAAGAACAAAAAAAAAAAAGTTATCTATGTACATGGCAATGTTAATGTCGCTATTTATATATACAATAACGGGTTAAGCGTACCCCGTCGCCTCATAAACCTCTTTAATGGTCTTTGCGGCCGATTCCTTGGCCCGAACGGTGCCCTTCTTGGTAATCTCCTCTAGATATCCACGCTCGTTCATCAGTCTATCGTACTCCTCCCTCACCGGCCGCAGCTGCTCTATAACGACCTCGCCAATCTTATCCTTGAGCTGCTTGTGGTCCGACGCCCCTCCAATATACGGCAGCACCTCCGTAGGCTCTATTTTCAGCAAACCAGCAGCAATCAACAGCAAGTTCGACACGCCTTTTCTAGACGGATCATACGTAATCTCGCCCTGAACAGAGTCGGTCACGGACTTGCGGATCTTCTTTCGGATGACCTCTGGCTCGTCGGTGATGTAAACACAGCTGTTTTTGTCAGGATCAGACTTTGACATCTTCTTCGACGGGTCTCTCAGAGACGTGATCTTTTTGTACGGAGCCAAAAGAGTCCGCGGCACAGGGAATATCTCGCCAAAGCGCGAGTTGAAGGAAGTCGTGATCTGTCTGCTGAGCTCCAAGTGCTGCGACTGGTCCTCACCGACAGGAACAAAGTCTGCCTTGTGGATCAGAATGTCGGCCGCCTGGAGTACTGGGTACGCAAAGAGCCCCAGCTGGAGCTTGGACAGCACAGTCTGATCCAGCCGCTCCAGCGACGCAGACTCGTCAATATTGACCTTGGACTTCCACTGCACCATTCTATTCAAAGAGCCCATTCCAGTAATAGTAGACAGAATCCAGTTGAGCTGGGTATGCTCCGGCACTGCGCTCTGGTGATAGACAGTGCACCGTGCGGCATCGATCCCGGATGCCAATATTGAGGCAATGGCCTGATGGCGCCATTGTTGCAGCTGCTTCGGGTCTTTTGGAATAGTAATAGCGTGGAGATCAGCCGTTGCGTAGAAGAGCTTGGTCGAGTCTGGAGCGTTTTGGGCTATATCGACCCACGGCCGAACTGCGCCAAGATAGTTGCCTAAATGGAACACACCGGTGGGCTGGATAGCCGAGAAAACGGTCGAATTTGCCGGAACATTAAAGCTGCTCGGCGAAGCATCTACTACCGTCTTCAACAGCGCCTTCGAGGGCCTCATCACGCGAATATTAGCCTGGTTTTGGATTTTGGTGCCTTTCGGATTGATTTGATTTTCCCGGCTTCGGGATGCCGACAGCCCTACTAGTGTTTGTACCGGTACAATTACAGGCATGGACCTGTATTTTACTGACTTAATATTTTACTGATGTATTATATTATTTGGAGTTGGAAAGGATTGCCGGTAACAGTACATATCGTATTATCTGGGGTATTTTGTGCACCAATTGGGTAGAACGACATTCGGATTGGAAAGGTCGGAAAGGTCCCGACCAGCCTCTCGAAAATGGATTCCCTCTTGCGGTTCAACATTACCAGGGTAGTACATGATGGCCCGGCTGGCAGATAAGGAGACCTACAGTAGGCTAATACGGTAATTACAGAAATAGCCTGCGAGGCACCTCGGATAGTTCCTGCAGGTAGCCGTATCAGTACCCTGGTTACGCAATGCGGTTCGTATTATCAAATCTGCTAGTACCGATTCACACAAGTGCTTTCGCAGAGCGGGATCTACCCCGAAGCTTCTCAAGCGTCGTGCATGCTTTTGGCATGTGTATCCTATGAATAATATTGCTCCACGAGAATGACAGAATAATATTTCGAATATTATGTGATCCTAAAGACCCATTGGCCGAAATCGGGTACTTCAATTGCAGGCTTTCATCTGTATCTCTAATGAATGACGATAATGAGGGGAAGTGCAAATTTCGGCACTTGTCTCCGCACCACTGTTTAATTTGATTTGGAATACACCTGTCTCACTTTACAAGCGGGATCTGAATCAGGGCAAATGCGACGGCGCCAAACCATGTATTTAAATTGAACCTTAAGCGAGCGGGGACATTGACGGCAACGCTCCACCCAGTACCTCAGCATTGCACCGTTGCACAGAACCGCCGGGCAAATTCCTACGTAGCGGAACTTGCAAACGTCAGGGAAAATACGGTGAGTGCTGACTACACACATTCCGGGAATCGATCTCACGCATATCCCAAAAGCGGAAATTTCCAACCCCTTCCTTCAGCATCGTGAGTTCCCTAAATAGGGATGGTGATGTGCGGCTTCATGTGTGCAGCCCAGACCTACCGACGACAATGGCACGTTTTGAAAGGCAGCTGCAATGAGGAAAAAGAGGGCAGGACTCTTGGCCCCTAAGAACGGTACCGGACAAGCCCAGCGCAGACAGTGCGCTTGTAGATCGGCTAAATAGTGCAAGCGCTGTCCATCGGAATCCAGGCCGCACTGCAGCCATTTGCAATCCAATGCCCAGGTACGGGATAATAACCCTGCATATCATCGCGGATACAAGATCAGAGGAATCAGATCTGCCTAGACTGGCTGACACACACCAGCACAAGGTATATAACTCATTGGTAGCCCTAGTTCAAACCATGCGGCCCTAATTTTTCTTGCACCCCAGGTAATTAATGCAAAGCGTAGCCAACTACAGTAGTTGCCCCCCGCCAGCCATGTTTGGAGGGCATTATACACAGCCCTCGCTCCAGAGCCAGCAGTACCGATTCGCACTCCAGGTCGTCCAACAACCGATCAGGGCTCGAATGTGTGGGTTCGGCGACAAAGATAGACGACAGATCACTCCCCCGCCTTGTGTGAGGCTGCGGATATTCGATGCCGCCACCGGCGTGGAGATTACCGACATATCCGGGGTGGAAATCTCTCTGTTCGCTTTGTGTGTGGAGCTATGGTCAGTCGACGAATCGCAAAACCTGTCACTGGTCCACCCCAATGGCCATCCTAGTGGGCCCTCCAGCGAGTTCCCTCCGAGCTACGCCAGGGCCAGTGGCATGGTCCGATCCCCAGCGGCCACACCAACGCGAAACCTCATTGGGTCTCTTGTAGCCACTGCATTCAAGCTTTATGATTTGGAAGAGGAACTTGGTATTTGGTTTGTACTGCAGGACCTGTCTATCCGGACCGAAGGGGAGTTCAAGCTTAAGTTCTCGTTTGTCAATCTAGCCGACGGCTTCTCGGGCCAGCCGGCGCCTATTCTTTGCAGTGCATTTAGTGACCCGTTCAAGTCCTATTCGGCCAAGAAATTCCCGGGTGTCATCGATTCCACCAATCTCAGTCGGTGCTTTGCCGTCCAAGGCATAAAAATCCCCATTCGGCGTGACAACAAGTCGAAGAAATTGTCTTCCTAATGACAGCTATTTATTTATGTTTTACCATGCTCAGGTGGTATATAATGATTCTCCCTACAGCCAGCCAATGTGGGGATACGGTAGTTAATGGCTCGGTATGTACACTAATGAACTCTTACACGAAATCTTGAAATCTCCAAATCTACAAACTGTCATCTCAATGAAGCTACTGCTGCCTTAAACCGAGGTCAACAGACTTGATGTTTTCGTTCTCCACCAACGCTCGAGAGCAAAACGTTCAGTACAATATAATAAGAAAAATCGCTCGATGTCAATACTATTTACATGTTCTAAGACTCCATTCGGAACGTGTTGTCGTTAGTCCAGCCCTTGGCTCCAAGGATCCCCTCAATGGGCTCGTTATTTCGTGGGCCTCGTTTGCCCGCCATGTAGGAAACATATCCCTCTGGGCCACATACCACAGCAATTGCAGGTCCTCGGGTATCAAACGTCCCCTTCTCCTTCATGTCGGCGACCTGCTCCAAAACAGATCTGTACTTTCGCCGTGGGCCAATCTCGTCAGGCAATGTCACACTCTTTTCTCCGGCCTCCTTTCTCGATTCCCCGCTGCTCTCTCTCGTCAACTTTGTAGCCGACTCCACCTTGCTCGTCGGTTCTGCGACCGTGGATGCAGCCTCCTCTTTCGGAGCGGCAGGGAGACCCTCACGCTCTCGTCGCAGCTCCTCCATCTTCTTCCTCACCTTAATCTCGTGCTCAATCTCCTTGTCAAGAGCAGGATCCACGTTCGCCACATGCTCCCGTGGAACAGGCGCAGGAACGTCCTTGGTCTGGATGAACGAGCCCTCATTGTCAACATAATAGTGCACTTTGGCTCGGCCAGCCTTCTCCAAAAAGAGCCAGAACCTCTTGAACGGAATCTCCTCCCGAGATCGAACCGAGTAGTACACATCTACTCTTCCTCGAGGAGGGTTCCTACTCAGGAGAGACTGAAGAATTGGAGCAATGCCAGTTCCCGCACCGAAGAATGCAATGTTGTCGGGTAGTGGAACGTTTGCAGGGTGTGGGTACTCGGCAAGCATTCGGCTTGGCAAGTCGTCCATAGGGTCTCGAATCGCCGTCATATCAACTGGCGCATACGGGAACTTGTACCCCGTAAATGGCCCTCTGATCTCAACGTCAGATCCAACCGGAAGCTTGTGGAGATACCTCGATACCTCGCCGTCATCATACTTCTTGAGGAAAAGGACCATTCGGCCCTCATCTTCAGAGTCAGCCAGCATCCGTAAAAGCCCCTTTGTTTGGTTTTCACTGTCCTTATACTGCATGAAATACATTGGCAGTGGAGTGTACCGTCGGACAACCTGGATTTCTGGCTGCTTGACCTCTACGCTCCATAACTTCTTTCCGTTCCAAATACCGCCCTTCTGTTTGATAAACTTTCGGAAAGTCTCGTACTTGGGCGACAATTCTATGATCGCAATGTCGTCCGTAAGATCTTCCTTGTACGTGAGCTTGAAGGTAGTAAAATGGCCTGGATCAAGATGGTTCTGCTCTTCCCCGCCATTGTCGTCGCTAATAAAATGGTGGTAGGCATACATAGCCCAGAGCAGAGCACCGGCACCAGCCAACCACGGGATGTGCTTTTTCAAGGCTGAGCTCTCCACCGGCTTGAATGGTTCCGGTTCTGGTGGAGGAGGGTACTCGTAAGTGACTCGCTGATATGAAGTCTGTGGCACGTATGGCTTCTTCTTTGGCGCCAGTCCCGACCCTGAGGGCCGGTCTGGAACAGAAGAGTTCCACCGCCTGGGGACAGCTGCTCTTCGAAGCAACTGCTGGCAGCTTCGCCGTAAAATCATTATTCTATTTCCTGTCGTCAGAGTGTTAAGTTTTTCCAGGCTGTTTCACCACGATATTTCATGCCGATCCCAAAAACCATCCCGATGCGCTTTGACGTGACGCTTTATTTGCTAAGGGCGACTGATCAAAGGAGCTCTAAGTCTATTGCAGTGAATAAGGTGAACTGAGTGATTTGACATTAAAGTCGAAGAATTGATAACGAGTAGGACAAATTAGCATGTCCCTTTAGTACCGCAGATGGAGGAGGTACATCGGAAATCGGCGCGCGGAATGACTGGGACCAAATTGACCTTCGCGAAATTGACGACCTGTGATATTGGTAATCAATGGCATTTACAAACGTAGCAAGCCTGACAGGGCACAAAGATAGGGTATGGGCCCTCAGTGTTCACCCTACAAAGCCTCTGATTGCATCGTGCTCGGGCGACAAAACCGCGCGAGTCTTCTCTCTCCGCGGAGGGTTTGAAAATGTCACCACCTTCGGGGACGACGCACACAAAAGGTCTGTGAGATCGGTCGCATGGAAACCCAGTGGAGGCGATCCTTCAATTGCTCTCGGAAGCTTCGACTCTACTGTTAGCATTTGGGGCAAAGAAGAAGACGAGTGGGCCTTCCTGGCAACGATAGAGGGCCACGAAAACGAAGTCAAGTGCGTAGCGTGGTCTGCAGATGGCCTCTTTCTGGCAACCTGCTCGCGAGACAAGTCAATTTGGGTGTGGGAGGCTGACGAATCTAACGAAGAGTTCGAATGCCTTAGTGTACTACAGGAGCATAGCCAAGACGTCAAGCACGTCGTTTGGCACCCAAAGGAGATGCTCTTTGCATCAACCTCCTATGACGACACAATTCGCCTGTGGCGGGAGGACGAAGATGACTGGGCGTGTGTTGCAGACATTGCCGGACACAGTGGTACTGTGTGGGGTGCAGACTTTGAAACACCAAAGGAGGGAGAGAGCTCGGCGCGTCTAGTCTCATGCTCTGAAGACCTGACTTGTGTCGTGTGGAAGCGCGTGGGATCAGTAGGCGGTGCCAACGGTGACTCTGCCGCATCCTCCATGATGCCCTCAACTTTCAGGTCTATGGATCAGCTCTCCGAAGAGTGGGAGAAGGAGGCAGTGCTGCCTGAAGTCCACACTAGAGCCATATACTCTGTTGCATGGGACCCTATCACGGGGCGAATAGCGTCTACCGGTGCCGACGGCAAGCTTGCTGTATACAAAGAAACAAACGGGGAGTGGATAGTGGAACAGGTTATTGAGGAATGCCACGGCGTGTACGAAGCCAATTGTGTTGTGTGGGCCCCTGATTATAACCGCGACCCCAATAGTGATGTAGTGTTGGTGACCTGTGGTGACGATGGCCTGGTAAAGGTCTGGGCCGAAAAATAATCATCGCTTTTTTCGCGTTTCTAGGGCATTAATCCTTCATGTGGTCCAATGTGACAGGGATGATGAATGGTGGATCAGTATCCAGTGGAGTGAGAATATCAACGTCTTCATCTTCAGCTTGATTCTGTTGCTTCTCGTCCTCATTGTCATAGATATCAAATTCATCCTCCCGCTCAGCATACTGTACGTTGTCCTCCAACTCGACAAAATCTGGGGCCAGGGCACTCCACCGCTGAGTTGTCACCGGCTCAAACAGATAGATGTAACCCAACTCGGCGCCGACAACAGCAATAATAGATCTCTTAGGATGGAAATCTAAAGATAGAAGCTCCTCTTTAGGCCCTTCGTAAATCTTTTGCAGCGTACCCATTTCGGTCTCCCACAATACTAAATCATGGTCATTGACAACTGTAGCTCCGATATAGTCCTCGGATACGCTCATACCTGTTGAGGACCACGATCGCCTGTTCACAACGTCTTGGAACTTTTGTACAACCGAAAAGTTCCACTGGTCAGGAGGAATGCTGAAATCAGGTAGTTCCACCAGACGAATGGTTCGGTCGGAACAATTGAGCACTGCCCGTTTCCCCGATGGGCTTAGCGTGACGGATATTATAATCGCTCGGCATATCTGGGCAGTATGAACAAGCTCTCGGGTCTTAGCATCAAAAACATTCAGCAGACCACGATTAGTTCCACAAAATACGTACTCTCCCGATTTTGAGAAAGCAATTGACAGCGTTTTTCGTTTCTTGCCGTCCTGTGGCTCTTCAAGTACCAATGGCTCGATATTCGGCTCTGGAGTTGAGAGATCAATTAATACAGGGTCACTTTCGTACAGGGCTGCTGCAATTGAGCTGGCGTCGGGGCTCAGCTGCGCAATCCAAATCGGGCACTGAAGGTTGAAGCTATGCATTTCTTTTCCTGTGGAAAGATCCCACATAATGCACTTCCAATCTTTCGAAGCAGAGACGAGGTATCTGCCGTCTTTTGACCAGCTATAACAGTTAGCACGCTCAACCACACCTTAACATGGGCTTACCTAAACGAGTGGATCGCAGCAACGTGGCGTCTTAGGACTTTTATCGCATTCAAGGTCTCGAAATCGAATATCACAATCGAGCCATCGATAAGTCCCGAGGCGACATAGTCTCCGCTAGGGCTGAACTTGACACAGACGGAAGATCCATAGGCTAGACAAAGTTAGGCAAAAGTACACATAAGGGGGTATAATCTAGCTTACAGATATTTCTTGTAAGTTTTTCAGGGTACTCCTGTGAGAACAGGAAAGGATCAAGCGCGAGGTTCATATCGCTGGTCGGTGTCGTGATGTCGGAAACATTTCACATCCCAAAGACATCACCATAACACTTACACCCCACTACCGACATGCGGAGAAAGTAGCGGTAAGTGGTTATCAATGAATTGCCGAGTATTTTGAGTATAGTATAATCATTACTAAAGCTGTTGGAGGTTCGGCAATTGTAAAATCTTTCAATAATATTACTGGGTACTGTAAGACATGGGCTTTTGGGGACAATTTTGTACCAGAGATTGTACGGTACGAGTGTATAGACGAAAATATAGCAAATTGATTCAAATGTGCTCGGACATTCGTATGTATTACAGGCTTATTAGTCTAAATCCATTGATTAGCAACACCCTGAATTTAACTGGTAGCAAAGTGTAAACAGCTGGATTGAGTCAATCGCTAATCGTTTGTTTCAATGCAAGTGCTAATTAGACGACTCATATATCCCCATAAAAATGGAATTTGCAATTTAACGGTCTAACTTGGTATAAATCTAGCAATTGGAGTTTAACAAACAATGAATTCTTTTATGCGTAACGCTTGAAAACAAATTGAGTTTAATTGACTTCACAGGCTCCATAAGCTCTATATATATAACGATTTCGATTGATCATCCAGCTTTCTGTTAACAATGTCAGAGAAAAATACTCCTTCTCCAACCCAATCCTATCAGAGCGACTTCTCTCCTGCAAGCAAGGCCAAAATACTGGAATTATTGGGCTTGAGCGGGTATGATGCAGAGAAGCCTGATCTCCGGTTTCTATACCACGAAATAGCATCAATCAGCGATGAGGAAGTTCAGAAAATTATCGGCGAGGCGGTAACGGAGCATAAAAATGACATCAATTTTCCCCGCGATGTATTCGAAAAGCTGGAAAAATATCTAGAAGATGGGCGTAACCCATTTGATGCCAAGGTGGCTGCGGTACTCATCAAGTTTCATTCACCATATCCTGAAGTGCGATCAGTAGTAGATCCGTTTGATGATCCGTCAACCCCCGTAGATACACTGAGGGCTTATTTCATTGGCATATTTTGGTCAATCATTGGGGCTGGCGTGAACACCTTTTTTACACCAAGAATGCCAAATATTTCATTGAGCAACCCAATTATACAGGTTCTTTCCTATCCGTGTGGTTGTCTCTTAGCAAAAATAACCCCGAACTGGCGGTTCAAGATATTTGGCAAGGAGGTTGTTCTCAATCCTGGACCTTGGACTTATAAGGAACAAATGTTCTCTACAATAATTTTTAGCGTTGCTAACGGTGGAGCGTACGCCGCTATTTACAACGTTTTTGTCCAGCGATTGGATGTTTATTACGGCGATGAATGGGCGACATTTGGGTTTCAGCTGCTGCTTGTAATATCGACGCAATTCCTTGGATTTGGGCTCGCTGGGATACTCCGAAGACTGGTTGTATATCCGGTAAAAGCAATGTGGCCAACTCTTTTGCCAATAATTGCGCTCAATAGAGCTCTTACAGTTGAGGAGCCTCACAAAGAGAAAATTAATGGATGGAGCCTTACGAGATACCGCCTGTTCATATGGGCATTCTCTATAACATTTGTCTATTTTTGGATCCCGAGCTACCTTTTTGAGGCACTTGCAAACTTCAATTGGATGTGCTGGATTCGACCTAAAAGCTTTAATGTCAATGCCCTGACAGGGATCTCGGGTATTGGTCTGAACCCAATTTCGACATTCGACCCGAACATTATTCTCTATTCTAATCCGATGTCGACTCCGTTTTTCACTCAAGTAAACATGTATACGGGTCTGCTTATTGCTGGAGCGGTTATAATACCAGCAATGTACTGGACCAACTACAAGTATACTGGCTACCTACCGATCAATTCGAATAGGCTATTCGATAATCGTGCGCAGCCATATGACGTGAAGAGGGTTCTAACTGACGGACTGTTTGACGAAAAGAAATATCAAAATTACTCTCTTCCGTATTACACAGCTGCGAACTTGGTAACATATGGTGGCTTTTTTGTGCTATATCCTCTCGCAATTTTTGATACTTTTGCGTCACATGGAAAGTCAATTTTCCTGGCTTTCAAGGACGTGGTGATGAACATTGTGCGACGGAAGGGAAATACCCAATTCGACAATTGCCACGATCCGCATTGCCGAATGATGAGCAAGTATAAGGAGGTTCCTGATTGGTGGTTCTTCGTCATATTGATTGTGTCGCTGACATGCGGTATCCTGGCCGTAAAGCTTTACCCCACAGAGACACCAGTGTGGGGCATATTCTTTTCACTTGGGATCAACTTCTTATTTCTCATTCCGATCACAATTATCTATTCTATCACGGGATTCTCATTTGGGCTCAATGTGCTCGTCGAGCTTATTGTCGGATTGGTAATACCCGGCAATGGCACTGCACTCATGCTTCTCAAAGCATTTGGGTACAATATTGACGGCCAGGCTCAAAACTTCATCACGGACCAGAAAATGGGACACTACGCAAAGATACCGCCGCGGGCGCTATTTACTGGTCAGTTACTGGCGACTCTGTGCCAGGTGTTTGTATGCCTTGGAGTGGTGAATTGGCAGCTGAGCAACGTGAAAGATATATGCCAACCGCATCAGGTGTCACGATTTACCTGCCCAGACACCAACTCATATTTCGCAGCTTCAATTGCGTGGGGAGTGATTGGCCCGAAGATCATCTTCAAAGGGATATACCCCGTACTTCAGTGGTGCTTTTTGATTGGTGCCCTACTGCCAATTCCCCTCTACTTTGCCCGCCGGTCGTTCCCCACGACGTTTCGATACTTTCAACCCACTGTACTTCTGGGTGGCATGTTTTCCTTTGCGCCTTATTCGGCGGTGCACTATACAGAGGGCTTTTACGTCGGATTTGCGTTTATGTACTTCATCAAGCGGCGGTTCCCTCAATGGTGGGGGAAGTACAACTACGTCCTGTACTCGGCGATCTCTGCCGGACTGGGGCTTGCTGCAATCGTCATCTTCTTCGCGGTCCAGTACTACCCGCGGCCAATTGTATGGTGGGGGAATACTGTCTCTGACAATACGATAGATGGCGGACTTCGGGGACCTGGCGTGCTCTACCCGCTTCCTGTAAAGGGATATTTCGGTCCAGAACCCGGAAAGCTACCCATGAGAGACAATCTTTAACTTTCTTTCTTACTTCAAGTGCGTGTCTTTAGATACCCGTTGGGGAGATTGAGTAAGACAAGCCGCACCAGATGCGGCGAGATAACCGGTGCAGGAAAGCTGGGACAGGGATGAAAACAAGAAAGCGAAAAAAGCCTATAGGGTACGGATACAATAATATTTGGTGTTTGTACGTGTTTGTAAAAACATAGACACGCTCCTTGATGTTCCTCCGCAAATGGAGATAAAAGGCCCCTTTCTTGACTCCTGCGAGATTTCAGCTGCTACACGGGAGAGAGGGGTCTACACGCGCACATCAGATGAGTCGGGGTAGATTCGTATTTCGGTAGGGGAGGTACCAATAAAAAATAATATTTGGCAGCGGCGACCCCTGCTCTTGCGGAACGGGTGATATTTGGTTGCCTGTGGTACAGTTGCGGCATAGCGGTGCAGACTATTGCAATAATTGCATTGAATCCGGAAATTATTATGGCCTATCGATGCAAGCCCACGTCCTTTTGACATATGCTGTGTTGTGGCGCCCGAACTGTAGCTTGACAGTACGCGTTGCTGTGTAGGCGACCCTGGAAAGGAGTGAGTGCATGTCCGAATGTGCTGCCTTGCATGATGCATATCCTCCGTGCGTCTCTCGGCTGAGTAGGGTTTGAGTACAGCGTTATAATACGTACTTGTATGCCTGCAACCGCCTTTCGGCATCGATGCCTATCCTGTTTGCTGAACCCTGCTTAGCTTGGGGCGGTATATAAGTTTGCCCTAGCGCTATATGTTAGCTGATAGTGTCGCCCCAAAGGAATTGAAAAAAAAATGTACACCCCTCGCACCGTCAGACCAGGACGGAGCTGCGGAGTATTATTTCCTCCTACGCCTTCTCCAGAGGAGCCCGTGATCCCCTCGCGATCTCTGGACCTGGGTGAAGCTAGGCGACATAGCCGTAATGCCAGCGGTAACAGCACGTCGAGTACGGCCAGCGTTGGCTCCCATACATTTTCCAAAGTGCGGAGCTTGAATAGGTCTATTCAGAAGCGACTGGGACGCTCTGAATGCCCAAGCCCCGTCAGCATTGTGGGGACGGAATTGAGTGAAATGCGCATGAATACCTTGCAGAACTCGATTGACGAAATCGAGGCGAGCTTGGTGACATGCCTGTCATCGAAAAAGGTGTTTGAGCGCACAATTGAAGGTGTGGAAGGGCTGAAAGAGCGGGTCAACACGCTTGAGGAGAAAAACGCCCAATTGACCGAGCGGAACATGGACCTCGAGGGGCGAGTAATTGATCTTGAAGCCAAACTTGCTTCCCTTATCAACTACTTGGAGAGGCCGGCGAACAAGGATGGACCGTTAGACGCGCATGCGCCTGTGCCGGAACCCATACCCACTGCTCCCATAACCCCTGTCGAGAGTGTCAACGGTTTCAATACCGCCTCGGATGACGATGATGCAATTGAGTTCCCTACTGTTGTTCCTAGCCCTCTGTGGCCAGGGATGATATCTGACGCTGTGCTGCTGCCGTACGATAGTGACCATAACGACAACCCGGAGCCGCCCCTAGAGGATAGGCTCTATTTTGACCCTGGGAAAGATGATGTTGTTGCCAAGCTCAAGCAGATCGAGTCTCATTTCATTGCATATCAGTACCCTTACGACCGGTGGGTAAACCATGTCATGAGCGCGTATCTTGAAGTATTTGACGACAATCTCGCTGAGACTCTCATGATGGGCAAGGAGGTTACTGGACCAGATGGCCAGGTTGCTTCGGTGCAATTCAGCTGGACTGAATTTGTACAGATCCTCGTTGCCAACTGTCCTGTCACTGATCAAGACCGTGCTGTGGCCACTGCTAACAAAATATGGCTCGCTTACCCCGAGTCGTTTGAATCGATCGAATGTTATATTCGGTACATGCTTCGTCCGCTGGATGCGTACACCCAGAAGCTTGTGTCCAACTATACCCGTGTCGTCCTTACTGTGAAACGGCTCACTCCCTACACCCAGATAGTCAAGGGTTTCCTGGAGGTTATAAGAGAACTCCCCAAGCAAGAGCAAATTCTCGAGTATGCATGCGACTATCTTCTGAGTGAGAGCATCCAGTCGCTTATGACCCCGGTGGTCATACGCGAGTATTACTACGACGACTCGCGTAAGCTGTACCTCAAGCACGGCGCTTTGTATCATCTTCACAAGGACAATTAAATTATTATTGCTATATATTTGCTATATTTATCTTGCTACCTACGGTACCGCTATTGTATTACCGTAGCTCAATATACTGTACATGATCGTTAGCCAACGACGCACATTGTATTTTTCTGCTGCCTGTACTGTTTACATATTATTTAGTCATGTAAAGTACTGTTTAGTCTACGGACCTACACCCAGAATTTAACTGCCGTAGTATGGTAGAAGGTGATATGGTGATCGGCGAAATCACTTAGCGTGGTTGAGTTGATACCGAAGAACGGCTGAAAATTTCAACCCGAATAAAAAATTTTTATCACGACACATATCGATTAGAAAAAGCCATGGGCAAGAAGGCAGTTACTCAGGATCCCCGTTTCGCAGGGATCCACTCTGACCCACGGTTCAACCTTCCTCGAAAGAAGCAGGTCAAGGGCCCTGTGGACGAGCGGTTTAAGAGCGTTATCGAGAAGGATGACCGGTTCAAGAGCAAGGTCGTCCGAGATAAGTACGGCCGTAAGGTCAAGGAGGACAAGACGGAGCGGGAATTGAAGAAATATGCATTTGACGAAAGCGAAAGTGAGAGCGAAGAAGAAGAAGAAGAAGAAGAAGAAGAAGAAGTAGAGGAGAGTGGAAGTGAGAGCGAAAGCGAGGATGAAGTAAAGTTTGATCCAGCTCGAGGAGAAGGCGTTTCGTCCAGCGAGAGCTCAGATGAGTCCAGCTCCTCTGAGGAAGAGAGCGAGGATGAGTACGAAGAGGAAGAGGAGGTCAAGCTGCCAAATCAGGAGGAGGCTATCCCCCGGGGAGACGAGACTAAACGATTCGCCGCAATGTACATGGACTGGGATAACATCCGATCTGTGGATCTCATGGCTACTTTTGGCAGTTTCGTTCCACCTAAGGGCCGCCTTGTGTCCGTGCGGATCTACCCCAGTGAGTACGGTAAGCAGCAGATGGCTAAGGAAGAGGCCAGTGGTCCGTCCGCGGAGTTCTTCAAGGGCGGCAAGAAGGCAAATGAGTCCGACGAAGAGGAGATCAGCGAAAAGACTATTGTCCAGACGGACGACGGTGAGGAGGTTAACAGCACCGTGCTGAGAAGCTACCAAATGCAGCGGTTGAAGTACTATTATGCAGTGGTTGAATGCGACAGTGTTGCCACGGCTAAGAACATTTACGACAACTGCGATGGTACGGAGTACGAGTCTACCGCTAACTTCTTTGATTTGCGGTATATTCCTGATGAGATGGACTTTGAGGACAAGCCGCGGGACGAGTGTTACAAGGTACCAGCCGATTACAAGCCGGTGAACTTTGTGACCGATGCGCTTCAGCACTCCAAGGTCAAGCTGACGTGGGATGAGACTCCTGCCGAGCGGCAGCGAGCGCTGGGGCGAAACATGAGCCAGAAGGAGATTGAGGAAAACGACTTTAAGGCATATCTCGCCAGCAGCTCGGACGAGAGTGACCACGAGCAGGAGGATCTCAAGGCCAAATACCAGGCGCTGCTTGGCGGCGCTATGCCCAAGAGCAAGGACGAAGAGAGCGATGTGGATATGGAGATCACGTTCACACCAGCGCTGGATGCTAAGAAGGCTGAGGAGGAGGAGAAGGCCGAGGAAGAGCTGACGACGATTGAGAAGTACAAGCTTAAGGAGAAGGAGCGGAAGAGGCAGCGAATGGACCGAATGAAGGCGCGGCGCGAGGAGAATGATGAGGAGGACGATGACAAGAAGCAGCGAGCTGCTTCGAAGAAGGAGGCTGCTGAGCTTGAGCTGCTCATGATGGATGATGATATTATGGCCAACGGCGGTCCAGAGAGAGAGGAGTCTCAAAAGAAGAGCGGCAAGAAGCAGCTCAAAAAGTCGCGACGAAAGCTCAAGAAGGAGGAGGTTGCCAAGCTCGAGGACCACGACGTCGACACGGCCGACCCGCGATTCCAGGCTCTGTTCAATGACCCTGCGTTTGCCATTGATCCGACAGCTCCTCAGTTCAAGAAGTCCAAGGCTGTTGACAGCATTGTCGCCGAGCGGCGGAAGCGAAACAGGAACGTTGACGCTCCTTCCGAGAAAAAGAAGACCATCAAGCGCAAGGAGCCTCCCAAGGCCGACGATGTTAGCTCTCTGGTAGAGCGGCTCAAGAAGCGGGCCAAGAGCAAGAAATAGACTACTAATCCTAATAGATTCACCGTGTTCTTCTAATACTTTTACTACACATGTACCTATTACCGGTTCAATAATCCAGACTACCTATTCCCTTATAACATGTTTAACCACAAGTACCTTTTACTGATCCTATCCCCCTAGTGGTGAAATGAGCCGCATACAATGAGGCGTGCGGCTTCAGTGCGCGCGCGCGCCAGGGGTACGGCGGGGTGTGAAAAAACACGTAGACATCAAAGCCAGCGCGTATCCGACGACACACGTGAAGCCGCCAACATGAGGGTTGTACTATTATTTATTAGTGCTCTGCTGCTGCACACCGTAAATGCGCTTCACTTCTACCTGGGTGGCGACAACCAAAAGTGTTTCTATCAGGATTTGCCGCGGGATACGGTTCTGGCCGGTAAGTGAGCCCCAGCTTTAGGCACCGACTAACCGTCCAGCCAAGCACAGTGCATGGGAGTTGGAGGAGCGGACAGGCAATTGGGTCCGACCGGACAGTCTTGCCATCCAGATCACCATTGAGGTGAGTATTAGCGGCTATTGATCTTTCGGGAGGGCTAACGAGGGCAGGAAACGTTTGACAGCAACCACCGGGTTCTGTTCCAGAAGCTGAACGCCAAGGGCGACTTTATTTTCACCGCGTTCGACTCGGGCCAGCACCGAATCTGCTACCGGGCGCTTTCTGGCGGATGGTTCCACTCGGCCTCGGTCAAAATGGACATTGATTTCACCATTGGCGACGGCAGTGCGATGGACTCGAAGAATGAGCAGAAGCTGTCGACTCTTGCCGAGCGGGTTGCTGTGCTGAACAACAAGATGATGACGATTCGGCGGGAGCAGGCGCTCATGCGAGAGCGGGAGGCGTCTTTCCGGGACCAGTCCGAGCTCACCAATGCGCGGGTCGTGCGATACACCTTCATCCAGCTGTTTGTGCTTGGCTGCACCTGTGCCTGGCAGCTGCAGCACCTGCGAAGCTTCTTCATGAAGCAGAAGCTTGTCTAACTACATATGTAATCTACCGCTCCATTAGAGCTTCAATGACCTCGCCATGCTACTATAGCTCATCCATCCATACTGACGTCGTACGTACGCCGCCCTGTTCCGCTGAATTAATGTGAGTTAAAACGGCATGTTTTCTATAATCGAGTGAAATAAATAACGTGGTGCAACTTGTACTTGGGATGAAATAGCGTTAAAGGAGCACATTTTCAGTTCGCGGCTGATCCGTCGGATAAGACGGTGGAAAGAGTCGTTTGGTCCTGCCAACTGTCTAATGAGTGGGAAAAGTGGAGATCAGGACGAGCTCGAGAGACTGAGGGAAGAGAACCGCAGGCTCAAGGCAGAGCTCCAGCAAACCCGCCAGGAGGAGGGCCTGAATCTCGAGGAATACCGGAGATATGGCCGGCAGCTCATCATGCCCGAGGTCGGGCTAGAAGGTCAACTAAAGCTGAAAAAGTCTTCTGTTCTTGTAATAGGCGCGGGGGGGCTAGGGTGTCCCGCTCTAGCGTATCTCGCTGGGGCTGGAGTTGGTAAGTACGAGAGATCAAAGCGAATGTGCTGACCGCAGTAGGCCGGCTAGGTATTGTCGATAACGACAATGTAGACAGCTCAAATCTCCATCGGCAGATTTTGCACGACACCACCAAGGTCGGGGTGCTCAAAACGGAATCCGCGCGAGATTTCATTGCAAAGTATGTTCAATTCGGGAATAACTACAGGAATTGGGGCTAACTGATAGATTGAACCCAAATGTAAACGTAGAGCTGTTTAGCGAGAGGCTGCTTCCGTCTAATAGCTTTGATATATTCAGCAAGTACGATCTGATTCTGGACTGTACAGACACCCCTGCTACGCGGTATCTCATCAATGACACTGCCATTTTGCTCAACAAGGTGGTTGTATCTGCTTCTGCGCTCAAAACCGAGGGCCAGCTGTTCATTGAAGGGTTCCAGGGCGGCCCGTGCTACCGGTGCTTGTACCCAATTCCACCGCCTCCTGACAGCGTTCTTTCCTGCGGCGATGGCGGCATTATTGGTCCAGTGGTGGGCATTATGGGCGTGTTCCAGTCGATTGAGGCTATCAAGGTGCTCACAGGGTGGTACGACGACCATTCTTTCACTCCGGGGCTCACAATGTTCAACGCCTACGGCTCACCCCAGTGGCGGGCTATCCGCATGCGCGGCAAGAAGCCATCCTGCGCGGTTTGCGGTGAAAAGGCTGCAATCACGAGGCAGGGAATTGAGAGCGGAGCAGTCGACTACGCCGAATTCTGCGGCCGCCCAAACGTATTCCGCGTCCCCCGTGAGAGTCGAAAGACAGTCCACGAATACGCCAAGTTGCTAGAGGAGAATGTGCCTCACACGCTAGTTGATGTTCGCACTCCAGCACAGTTTGGTATCTGCGCCCTGCCCAACAGCGTCAACATACCGCTGACGCGGCTCAAGTACTCCAAGGATCTCCCTGAGCTCTCTGAGCTCACAGAGCCCGTGTACGTGTGCTGCCGCTACGGCAACGATTCCCAGCCCGCAGTGCAGTTCCTCAAGGACACGTACGATCTGTCGGAGGTCTACGACATTATTGGCGGGCTCGACCAGTGGGCGGAGAGCATTGACCCCAAATTCCCCCGGTACTAATGCATGTAGTATATTTTTTAGGAGAAGGCCCGCCGCATGAGGCGGGCGCCGCACAAGCCGCATTTGATTGGAAAACAAAAGCAAAGGAAATTCATTAGCATACAGAGTATTAATGTGCCTTTTCGGCCAGACGGTCCTCCTGCTCGAGGCGCTTACGCTCCTGCCACCGTGCAAGCTTTGCGTTGTCGTGGATCTTGAACCCAAAGATGGTCGGCACAAACCGGTCGGTCGACTTGGACGGCACCAGCTGCGGGTACACCTGGAACAGCATCCCCGGGAAAGACGTGCCAAAGTACGCGCCATCAATGCGCGAGTGCCTCGAAGACTTGGGGTTGTACAGATCCTCGCACCGCGGGCAGTACAGCTTGACTGTGTTCGTACGCGGCTGGTCCGAGAGTCCTATGGGCAGCAGGGGCTGCTGCTGGCAGTATACGCGCGGGCAGATGCCAAAGTCGCAGTTCCGGTACTTTTCAAGCATCTTCTGCAGCCCGCGGGCGGTGAGAATGTACCGCGCGTGGACCAGGCCATACAGATGCTGGGCCATCGTGTCGTATAGCTCGCGCTCCTCGTCTTTACAAGGGGCGTCGAAGTTGTCCGTGATGATGTCGATGGCCTGCTGCATGCAGCTCACCTCGAGGTTGAGTCCCGTCAGGTTGAACCGGTCTGTGATGTACTCCGTGTCGATGTCGCTGAAATATTCATTTCCCTTGGCCCCCAGGAACCAGTCGATCCAGTAGTATTCCGAGTAGCCCGAGTAGTCCGACCCAGACTCGTCCTGTTCCTGTTCCGCCATGGTGGTTGGTGTTCAAGCCGGAAGGTTTTTAGTCCCAAGCACATCACCATCACCACCATCACCGAGCCCAACCACTCCCGCTGTTATAGTGCTACCGTATGGTGTGTTTTGTGGTTTTGGGGTGAGCATTTTATTCAGTATATAATATTTTATATGCCAGTACTGTGGGATTTATAGCGTGGCGATTGAGCCTTTTCTCCACATCGATGCACGAAAATACATACCGGTACACCTACCTGGTAGGGTATCATGGTCATGGGTAGGTACCAGATAGGTCATATATTAGCTAGGTATTATCTATTAGCCAGTCATTGTGGTAAAAGTATAATTTTTATGCCAATCATTCTTTGAGAGTGACGTGGTATACTATTTTATTCCCATAGTCACACGTGAAGCTATTCTTCGCCCATCCATAGCACTTGTGGGAGGATGCCCTAAGTTGCTTAGTACAGTGTATTGGAGGGGCTTGGTCCCGATATGCATAATATGTATGTGATGCCATTGACATACCCCACTACCTTGGCTCCTGTCCGTGACATTATTTAAAGGGGTACGGTAGTGTACCAGTAGTGAGTACCGTACTTCATTTTCTCTCTTTTGCTAGCATCTCGGCTTGAGTGGTGAGGCACGAAGAGAATGCTCTTGTCAGTGGGACGTCTTTCCTCATCAAGTGAACCTTCGTTTAAACCAAATAACACAAAAAACTGATAGATCATTGGTTTAACAGAGTTCTGGGCCAAAGATTCATGTATCAGAGAAAATTGCTGTATAACATTTTGGAAGTCAATTGTCATCGAATCTCCTTTCATATGTGTGAGAATTACTCTTAATGCCTTCAATTGCAATCACGGATATGAATCTTAACACCTTTCTTGGTACATGGATCTATTCCATAGAACAGCTGGTATAGCCATGTGTCTTACGATATCTAGCACATTGCGGCGAAGTATGGAATATCGCGAATGAAAACGTTGAGCTCGATGCTCTATTTTCAACACTGAAAGGCCCGAACTGTTGATTGAGTACACTGATCGAATTGAGGCTTGCTACTACTTTGAACGAATTTGTGTTATGAGCCGTATTCTCGACCTAGTGGATGATAAACATACCCCCTTCTGTGGTATCTAACGATACAACCGCTTTTATCTCATAACCGTCGAGTCTATTTCACCTTTGCAGCTACCGTCAAAAATGCTATGCCGATGACAACAGAGCCTGCTAAAATGATGCTCACATTGAAGCAGTAGCTACTTTAACCGTAAGTCTTTGCAGGCCATCCGCAATTGGACTGTTACCCTTCATCTTGGTATTGCCGAGATTACCGATGTAGCCCGTAACGAGGTTGAGCGCGTCAGCTCGGTGGTTACATGACCGGCTGCGAGGGAAAAAGTTGCTTAGCCAGCTTCTTGAACTGATTCAGCATACAGCGAGCATCAATATCAACCACTTTGACATACTGGGAGAGTGTTGTCTACCTACCAAAAGGGGCGCATTGTCCATCCGGAAAATTTGAATAGTTGGAGTGTTTTGAGTTGTGACGAGGAGCTGTCACAGAGCACGTAGCCAGACGTCTGAGCGGGTGGGGATTGGTGAGTTCCAGGTTACAGACGGGCGGAGCGAAACAAATCAGCTCATCAGGGCCCAAACTGCCCGCGGTTCAAGCTATATATGACGTCCAATTAAGGCGAGACAATAATTGGGTGTGCCTTGGCTTCTGCGGTTGCCCACCTGGCCAATTGATGATATCCCAGAGCAGTATCAAATTACAAAATACATAAAATATGAACAAATAGCAAGACCAATAGAAGCAACAGCTAAAAAGTAAAAAGTGTTTGAAGAATATTTAAAAAGGCAAGGGGGCAAGCCCCCTTGAACCCCCATTGAACTCTCAAATGCCATCAGAAAGAATGGAATGGAATTGATTAGACCAATAGCAGGTAGAAGCAACAGGAGAAAAGTGTTTGAAGAGTATTTAAAAAGGCAAGGGGGCAAGCCCCCTTGAACCCCCATTGAACTCTCAAATGCCATCAGAAAGAATGGAATGGAATTGATTAGACCAATAGCAGGTAGAA